>VOPJ01014599.1:0-20740 GCA_014673585.1 Semibalanus balanoides | reverse complement strand
GTGTATGAATATTTATGCTTTGACCATGATCAATACTGTGCTGGCAAATTTCCCAAGCATTTTGCAACAATATGTACAGCCTTGCAACAATCTCAAATATAAGCTTTGATTTTTTGTAAACAGACTATACGGACAGAAATCGGCGCCTGGGCTGAAATAGACTGTGTGAAAATTTGATTCGGATTCGGTCATTCCTTGACAAATTATCGCCAAAAAACGGGGTCTCACACGGTCTGAAATCCATAGTAGACGTATCTGACGACTGACACAACCCCTCGAGGCAGGTCGAGAGGTTATTGAACTGTATTTTCCATCTCAACGAGACGCTTCCATTCGTGACTAATGCTTAAAATTATCAGAGCGTATTCCAGCTTGCAAAAAGCAAGGCGGTGATGCAGGTTAAACCAAGATTGATACGGTGCCGTACCTACCTACCATTTCGCTCTTTGCCCTGAATATAAATTGAATCGTGATACAAGCTTCGGTGTGCTGTTTAATGTTACACTGGAGAAAGAAATAAAAAAACGTGGCACGAAGGATTTAAGATGATTAACAGCCATCGCATTGGCGTTGAATCAAAATGCAACTAATCTGAGCATTACCAAGAAGCTCCAAACAAATATTATGCACACTCCTTTGAGACGAATCCATGCTTCAAACCCGTTAGGTTTAAAAACGCTTCATCACGGTTCTTTAGCTGGAATCGACCTAAGCGTGCAAGTCACGCACCTGACACAATCTGATTTGACAGGGTGAGGGCGGAGTCTGCCATACGGTGTCTGCCATCATTATAGAAGGTAATTTGAGCAGCGAATTTTTCACTGTAACGCTACTTGAGTCCAGAAGCAGCCACCACGTGCTCGAGTTTATGCAATCAGTACGTGATGTTGTATGTTTCGCTAGCACAAAGCAACGTGACCCTGAAATCAGACCATGCA
Organism: Semibalanus balanoides; assembly: GCA_014673585.1. Classification (NCBI taxonomy): domain Eukaryota; kingdom Metazoa; phylum Arthropoda; class Thecostraca; order Balanomorpha; family Balanidae; genus Semibalanus; species Semibalanus balanoides. Next base: position 19,802 of record VOPJ01014599.1, on the reverse strand, counting down.
ATTAAACAAGGTCGGCACTCAAGGTCAGCAGACTGAGACCAACCCGACGCACACAACACTCTCTCCTCTGCAGAACCGGTTCCACCCACGGCTTTTATTCGAGCCAGCACCCTATTCAGTGTCGAGCCCATCACCTGGCCCCAGGCGCCGCCGACGGCTCCGCCACTGGTTTCAGTTCGACGGACATCATTCAGCCATGCGTCCCTCCAGCGCGGTCAGCTGACTGCTGCTGGTGCAACCGAGCGGCCAGCCGAGCCGCATTCCAGCGCGGCGTGCCCTTATATGGACGCCGGCGGCCGTCTCGCCGGCACCACTCAGCCTTGGGCGCCGGACCGTTCAGAGTCCGAACTGAGCAGTGAAGCCGCCGGCTGGAGAAGCCAACCCGCCGCCGGCCCGGTACCGACGCGCGCTCCCGGCACGTGACAACAGGACAGATGTGACACCGCGGCACCGGCCCAGGATAAACTGCCAGCGGATGAATGCCAGACCTGACAGGCCCGACCGACGACAACTAGTCGATCTGACAGATTCCGGCCTGACCGACAGCCGGCCTGACCGGCAGTCGACCTGACAGACAGTCAGACGGTCAAACTCTGACTGATGGTCGGTCGACCAGACAGGCGGCCAAAGCGTGCCTCAGACAGGCCGCGACTGGGGCGGACTGGGGCGGACTGGGGTGGACTGGGGCGGACTGGGGCGGACTGGGGTGGACTGGGTGGACTGGGGAGGACTGGGTGGACGCCAGACCAGCTCGTGTCAGGACTTGAGACGCCCCCCGGCACCTGCGTGACAGTCGAACGCTGACGGATGAGCGGGCCGGCTGCCAGCGGCGACCGATGCGTCGCCGGCGGCTGCCTGCGCCTGGACACCAACTGACCGGCACCTCCGCACACCTATATTATAGGAGGCCGGCCGGCGGAGACGCGAGGATCGCTGACGACGCGCCGACACCGGACACGGGACACATTCGTGGCGTGCGGGCACCCAGCGATGGCACGGCGAGGGTCTGGCAGGCGGCACCGGCTAACACGAGGGACAGATGTGCCCGAGCCTGAGTCGGCTGCGTCTGACCTGGTATGACCTCATGTCAAGATGTGAGTCACAATTGCATGAATTGTGACCTCAGGTCACAGCATGGGTCTCTTCCGGCCTCCTGCAATATCAGCCTTAACGGAGATATATCCTCCTGACTTTCATATGACTTCAGGTCACAGCGAAGTCACTTAGACCTCATGTAGTCTCAGCTACAGGGCCACAGCTTCTGCTGATGGTTTTCGTTAGGCCAGGTCACTGGCCAAAAGTCTCCGGGGGGGGGGACTTCAGTCTCATTTAACTTCATACTACACAACACACACACACACATTATTATTTATATTTATATATTATATATATTTACACATTTATAGATATAATATTTTTTTTAATAATATTTACATATACAATATATATATATATATATATAACAATATTATATTATACTATATTATATTATATATTATATATATATTATATATATATATATATATTTATAATAATTATATATATTATATCATATATATATAGACATTTCCTCCTGTCACTCACGTGACCTCAGGTCACAGCGGGTGTGAGTTGAGGTAGCCAGGTCAGACAGCGGCTTTCCACGGAAGGTCGACTGTGGTACACAGCGCCGTTATGGTAATCGTTCCAGCTGATACCGATCACATGATAGTCACCGTGTTCGCCTTGACCCAGATTGTGGAGACTGCGAGCGGAGAAATTGAGAGCTGTTGCTGGGAGACGCAACAACAAAGCAGTAAGCAGCTCACGTCAGCACGCTAACTCCATTCACGATCCGAGAAAACACCTTAGGTCGGCAAAAAGTGGCACTCCTGTCAGGTGTTACATAATAATCCGCCTTAGTACCTACTTGACGGTAACGAGTTGGCCCGATCACAAGCATTTAACAGTTTGAATTTCCAGTGAATGTTCCGCGTAAAGTTGAGAAGTGGAAGTCATGCCCGTTACACGGTGTGCGAAACGAAGGAAGAAATGGTTGCGCATGGTTGAGTCACGTATTCGCCAAACGTTGTCATGCATTGACATGGAACGAAAGGCACCGCACGTCGCCACACAACAACTCAGCTTCAGTTATAAGACACAAAACTTAGCTGTGGAGCAATGTGGTCGTGGCAATATCTGTTGTAACTGAAGTTAATAGTTGTTTAGCAATGTATGATATTTACTTAACAGGTAAATGGGTTGATGTAATTATGTGCGTGAAGACATGCTAGCAAATGAAAGTTGAGAAGCCGACTTAAAAAAACAGCTATTGCATTATGCAGGTATATTATATTATATATATATATATATTATATATATATATATTATATGTATATATATATTATTATTAATATGTACGATCTTGGCGCCATGGGGGACGGGGGGGACCGCGTACGCTGTCCCCAAACATATTCGGATTTTAACATTACGCCTACGGACGTTGCATGGAAAGAATTTTCTTCGAAATGCCTCCTTCCCTCCCCCCAATAATTTCGGAATGTGGTGCCGCCCTTGTGTACAATTTATGAATAATAATAATAATAATAATAATCCAATTATCTAAATACGCTCTTAGTCAACAACTTTCAAAGGAAGTTTTAAGTGGGTCAATGAAGAAACTTAAATGCTTCACAAACTTAACCTCAAGTTTGACCTATCCTATTCCACTGAGAAGCCATCTCCCCCACGCACGTGATCTATGGTCCGTCACCCCGGGTACTCCCTGATCGCTGTGTCTGTAGGCAGAACGGTAGGTAGGCTGACGGCCGGGCTGGGGTGACCAGCTGTCGCCTCTGCAGCTGTCTCCTCACCACACCACACTGTCCTTTCTCCCTCGTCACTCTCAGTACCTGCGGACCGGACCGGTACCGTCACACGCTACCCGAGGAGGCCGACTGGTGGCCGCCAGCCGCTCGCGCCGCACCAACAGTTGGCCCGCCACCAGCGCGCAGGCGCCGCGCCGCAGCCGTCGCCGTCTAGCGTTACCTGACCAAACGCGGCTCGCGGCGGCTTTCGGACGCGGCGGGGTTCGACGGCGTCGATGGTCCACAGCAGTGCCGCCGCGCCGCCGATGAGGACCGGCCGAGGGGTCGACATGGCGCCGACAGGCCGCCCCCGCCCCCGCCCTGAGCGGCTGGAGCGGCGAGGCGGCCCATGGGAGATAGTCGGTGTGCGGCGAGACCGGCAGTGGACGTAGGTTGCGATAAAATGCACACATCGTTTTATATTCTTTGTCTTTTTCTGAGGATTATTTTCTGATTTAGGAATGCAGGTATGAAGCAGGCCTGTCATGGTTTTCTCCCCAGCTGACGTTCGAAAATTGGTCACAACAATATATTGGAGCTGGTCACGAGAAAATGCCCTCACAAAAAATGGACGAAAGCTGACAGCAGTTGATAGTCATACAAATTACGTCTACAAGCTTTGTAAAATAAAATATCTAACAAACTAAGTAGGTTATTGTATTGTATTGTATTGCGGTACTCCGGAGACTCCCCAAAGGGCTCTTATGCTCCCGCATCAATAAACAAGCAATCAAGCAAAGCCCATCACATTGAGCCCATCACATTGAGCCCATCACAGTGAGCCCATCACCCATCACCCAATCCCCAATCACCTGTCACCATTCACACACCGGAAGCGTGTAAAAAACTCGGGCATCTACAGGATAGTTTATATCCACTTGCTCAATGCTCATGTCGCTTACCTAGAACTATACTTATTGGCTGCAGTCTAATATACGTGGTACATGTATGGTGGTGCAAGGTAAGGCTGATCTCCTGTAGCGTCAAATCAAATCACAAGCGCCTCACATTCCTTTAGGAACGATGCACAGTTGCAAGGTATATACGTTCCATTTAGAAAGTTTTGTCAGATTACGGAGTAGAGTCTTATCATTGTCATCGTCATTCGTCAACTTGAATCGTTCAAATATAGACGGTTAACTGAAATGGGATTTGAGTCCGTTTCCAGTCGTATTGGATTGATTAAACAAATTAGCCGAAACGTTTTGTTTGGAAGCAAATCAATTGTACTTTTATTATTTTAGATTTAACAGGTCAAGCTGTTGATTTATAAAGATTACCTATATAATGTTGATAATCTTCAGATTTGCCGTCAGACCTATCTGTAAGCTTTTCCAATTTTGAGGCGCGATACTAAATATTCATTCCGGATTTAGGCCACTATATTTTGCAGGGCCCCTAAAAAGTCGCAAACAGGGACGTCGCCGATATTTTTAGTGTGAAATTCGGCTCGTTTGGAGGGGGCACGTTCCCCTCTGCCCCCTGGAGGCTGGATGCGCCCCTAGGGCTGCAACATAGACAGCGAAGTCTCCCCACCATGCCCAAAACAATCCTTATTGATTATTCCAGATACAGACAATTAAATGTAATCATTATATTTTTGCAATTTGTCAAATAGTTTCGAATGTCAAAGATGTGATTTTGCAAGTCGCAGCAAAACTAAAACACATTTCACAGCCCGCCAAACGAGTCAGGATATAGACCGCATTGCCCCCATATATACAACCATATATAATATTGGTTACTAGAAAGGGTACAGAAAAGGGCAACAAAAATGGTAACCGGCATTAGTAATTTAGAATATGAGGATAGGCTTAAAACATTGAATATGTTCTCACTTAAAGAACAGGTTAGGTTAAGGGGGATCTCATTGAGTTTTTTAAGTTTGTTAAATGGTCAACAGATTGGTACTTAAAGAAATGTTCGATTTTGATAAGGGAAAAAAGGAGGCGATGTCATCAGTAATATAACTATTGTGAAACAAAGCAGGACTAAGACTAGACAGTCGTTTTTCAGTAGACGGGCTGTGAGCCTTTGGAATAATTTTTGCCAAGTGATGTTTCAGTGCAACCACATTAGTTTCTTTCAAAACTGGGCTAGATAAATATTTTTCGGGAAAGGGTTTTGTTTATTAATATTCCTGGGATTAGTCTTAGTTTCAGTAGTACACATGTGAATATACGTAAGAACAAAACTAATTGAAATTTGCTGCTCACAGGAAAAGGGATTATTTTTAGAAGGAGGTGACTTGGTGTATGTATGGGACTAGTGAGATTACAAGGTTTGTATGGAATGAGTGTCTTGTGAATGTTGATTGCTAAATTAGAGGAATCGTGTGTTTCAGACGCTGTAGTGTTTAAACCGATGTATATGTACTCAGTACGGATGTTAAATTAAGAAAATGTTAGTGTGTGCAAGTGTATGGTGCCCTGCGAGGCCAAATGTGGTATGTGAAAAGACGTGTTGCTGTTCCACGTCCATGTGTACCGTACAACCCAGAACGGGCCCATGAGGCTCTTTGTTGTACTGGAAATTTATGACTTTATGACTTTATAACCATGATCAATACCAACAATGAGCTGAATACAGGAATAATATTGTTTTGGCACTATGGAGCACAGTGGCGGATCTACGGTTGGACAAAATGGGCAATTGTCCTCCCCTAACCGCCTGAAATCGGCGCAAAATTAACACATTTCCTGATAAAGGAGACAATCTAAGCAACTCTTACAAAGGAAATATTACATTAAATCATCTATCAATGCATATGCAAGCGAAAATCGATGAATTTGTAGAATTGTGTGAGACTTTTCGGGATTTTGCCCTCCCCGATCCCTATTCTGGGTCCGCCTTTGATGGAGCAACCTATTTGCAGATTTGTATAACTGATTTAAATTACATTATGCAATAAAATATGTACTCCATGTGTATTGTACAATGTGCATTTTACGTTAGGTATTTACCCTCTACCTCTGTTAACGGAGAAATCCGTTTTGTCTTCACGTCATCACCGTTAAAGGGACTGTCCCACCTTAACATAAGATTTGAGTTGGGATAGCCATTTAGCGTGCTTGGCATTGGAATTATGTATGGTATAAGTTAAAACAACCACTGAGGTCGAGTCACAGAGAAATTCGAGTTTGAATTTTGCAAATCTGTTTAACATCGCCAGCCCCCAATTGTAATTTGAATGGTGGCGTGAGCATTGTAGTCTTTCTTTGCTAAAAGATGTGAATTTACAGTCGACTTGTTTACCTTTGGCCATACATTAGCCATACACTAGTCCTACTTATAACACTGAAGTTTTATTTTTTTTCCCAAAATTCTTCATATGAACGTCATCAGCCAAATATTAATTTTTTTTTGTATGAATTGAGCCATGTTCGTGACAACAATGTCACAATCGTGTTCAGGCACACTCATTCATATTTTGCACAACCAAACGACGGTACATTTGAACACATTTTTTGAAAGTGGGGACAGTCCCTTTAAAGACGAGGAAGTTCTGAGTTCTATAGTCAGCTCCGACCCGTTGTCTGAGCAAAACAGATTGTCGTGATGGATGTTTGACACTTCCTGGATGGCACCAAGCGACAGGTAAAATCGGAATATTTTCTGGTGAGCCCACACAGAAATGGCATGTAGGTTCTAGGGTTCTTAGGGAAAGTCGCCTTATTAAAGCTCAGGATAATATTCAATTATGTACATACGAAATATTAAACCACAAACGAGGTGAAGCAGTAATATAAACGTTTAATTCACAGACTGATCCAGAGAGAGTGTGGGAAGGGGGACAGGGACAAGCGTCCCTCAATCCACGATTAGGGAGGTCTGCAATAGAAATAAAATAAGACTACCCCCAAATCAAACCCGTTACCGACTCTGAATGAACAATTCCCCCCCCCCCCCAGGGTAAAATTACCGCGTTAAAGAAGACAATTGTGATTTGATGAGATATTTGTGGCACTGGGCACCCCTGCTCAACAAGTTTTCGCTGGACGCTGACGAGCCCCGCTCAGCAACTTTTCTAGCTGGCACCTTTGCGGAGCGAAGGTTTTACCCTACCCCCATCCAAACTCGAAGCCTAGATTCGCCACTAATTAAATTAGGCGTGCTGGCTGACCTGTTAACAAATGCCACTTATATTTCAGTGGTATTTCGTACGAGTCATATGTCCATCTTCGTATGAAAAATGTCGAACATGGCGTGTGCCGCAACAGTTTGGTTGTGACATTGATTATTTCATGGGTGTGCTAAATTACTTTAATCATACAGCCCGATGACGTAAAAGAAAACGCATACATGAGACATTGTCTTAGCTTGGGTACGAGTGGACGATCACATCGGTCTTTCGTATACATATGTATGACCAGTGCAGTAAACACACTACTCTGCCAAGTAGGTCAAGCAAATCTATTCGCCTTATGACGCAGCTTTGCATTAAATTAAAGCTGTTTTTATCATTTCAATCCCTCTCTTCAAATTCAGCAAGCAATTAGGTAACGCTACATTAAACATGCAAAGCATGCAACCTGTTTAATGTTTCCCAGAAATACGAAAGGGATACCGAAACGGAGACAGCAGCCTTTTCCCGTCCTGAGAGACCACGGTGAAAAGTAGGTCGAGCATTAGATATAGATGGCTGACCTGAATAGTCTGGCAGTGTTCAACGGCTCGGAAAAGCGTCAGCATGAAATCGCTTACCGCTGGCCCCCTGATTCGCTGCCAACACACAGCAAGGCCACCAGAAACGTTCCCAACAAGCCAGCACCGTCATATAATATCGTTTCATGTCCAGCAGCTTCGGCCCGGTATAAACTAATGCCGTCGTCCTGCCTAGTCTCTGGGCTCAAGCACTGCAATGTGACCTCGTCTCCCTCTCCGTGTCCAGCTGTGCCTGCCTTCTCTGACATTCACACACCAAGCGGAGGTAAGCCAAGGATACGGAAGTGCCTCACGCGCACATCTTCCCGGCGTGGCGGCGCACCTCGCGCCATTTCCGCCACACTCTCTCATTTGGCGCGGGTGGCGGCTGACAGGGTGACCCGGCGACGCTGCGGTGGAGCGCCGCCGACCCGGGAACAGGGTCAGCCGACTGACACCTTCACCCGACACTGACCCACATTCTGCGACCGACACACTGCGATAAACGGGCTCCCGGGATCACTCTGCTGGCACCGGGGCCTCTGAGGGGCTATCGTTTGATGTACACAGGCCCCTGGACCCTCCCTGCAGACAAGGAGGTCCTATGGGCTATGGCCGCTATTGGCACCGTGCGGAGACCCCTGGTGGACACTCTTGGCTCAGGCTACGCACAGGAGCTTGATAAGTACCGGATACCGCTGGCGGCGAAGCACTCAGAACGGAGTACCAGACTCCGTATGACCCGCGCCGACCCGCCTGACCTGACCTGACCCCGTGTGGGCACTGGAACCCGACGCGTTTCCCACCATCTTACCCTTACACAGCGACGTAGGTACTGGGCTGCTAATGAACAGCTAAACCCGGCCAATCGTTACCGTGTTTTGACGTTTGATGGTCAGGGAGACCCGGTGTTGTGACAGGCCCGTTCTGATGCTCCAAGAGGTGTTAGCAGCTGGGGGCCTGAGTGGTGTTGGCGCATCGTCTGGTTGGTTGTGACGAGAAATCCTGACCACATTTGACAGCAGCCGTAAAAGGCAGGAGGCTGCACCTGGCTGCAGCAGCTGCTCAGGCAGTGCAGGGCTGATATGCGCCACCCAGGCAGTGACGAGTGACGACTCTAAGCCGGTGGTACGTCACCTGGGACCGCACCGGATGTTGGCGCAAGGGCTTTTCTCATATGATCCTTCACTAATCTTGTACGTATGTGCTGAGATTGTAAAGATATTCGATTGGGATGAATGTAAACCGGTTGTATATTTATTTATTCGCTCAGCAGTCATTATGAGAAATTAATACGGAAGAATGGCAGTTATAATGCATTTTGATTTTTTAAGCGTCACATTTATTGTTAAACTTCAACAGAAAAAATATATAGAAAACAATATGCGCGAAATGTAAAAGCAGCAAATATATCTACAGGTGATCGATATAACGACTGATCTGGCTGAGGGCCGCCGTCCAATGGACAAACAAACAGACTGTTACACAGGATAATACATCTCAAGTTATGGTGATCCATCATTAGCCAATCTGTGGACAAAAAAGGCAGACGAGATAGCGTAAAATGGATGGGACAGGTTATTATGAAGGAGTCTGGGGTGGAGGATGACACGGTCAAAGTTGTTGCACACCTCAGACCTCAGTAGCTCAAGGACACATGGCTCGAGGTGGGGATTATTTGATGCTCACGTTCTACGTCAGCACTTTGCTGATATTAAGAATACGGTCAGAGACGAAATTACATACATGATGAGATCAGTGGGATTAATAACAGATCAGTGAGCTTAATCAGCTCAACCAATCAACCCACTTCTACGACATTATTGAAGGTGAAGCTATCCGAACAACAGAAACACTCTTGAAACCAGTCAGTAGTCACGACCAAGGCTACGTCACGGTGACCGCACAGCCTTGGACTGCCCGGTAATTTGAAGGAGGGACCAGACATGAGCAGCCACCAGCGGTTTTTCTCTGGGGCTCCCTGGTCCGTGAGCCTCCCACCAGGCTGCGGCCCAGCACGACCAGTGGTCACGTGACTGGTGAGGGTGGCAGAGGTAACTCAGGAGAAGCAGGTGCGGCGGACGGCGGGCAGCAGACGAGCTGATAGTCGGATCAGATGTCTGCTGTTCCTCCAATATGGCCGACTCAGCGCCAAACAGCAAGCAGCAGTGCTACAGAAATCGACTGCTTCCAGGAAAGAACGAGTTCCACTAGATCGCAATAGACTGCTGGCTTAGGAGGTTGAAAGCTGGTGAAGATAGTGAAAGGCTGGCTAAGGGGGCGGTTTGGTTTGAAGTTCACCATCTCGGCGGCTCATCATCTCCCCCACCATGCTCTAAGCAGCACAGTCCACACCATGACGCAACCTTCCAAGGCAGACTGAAACATGGGAGCCTTGTTGATCAATCCGTCGATCAAGCTAGATTAAAAAATAATCAGCCTTGTGATAGAAAAGAATCGATATGACAGATGTAGTTATTAAGTAGCATATCATGCTTTGTGGTGTTTGTGGTGGAAATAAGTACATAACACCACGGCGACTCGTCTTATCATCTTTAATTGTTTTTAAACATGACAGCTTACACCGGCTACAGCACAATTATGATACTGATTTTTAATCCAGACCAAACACAACACAAATAAAGATGTCATCCATTCGTTTCTCAAAGAAGCGATCACTGTGCAAACTGCAAACATTATATATCATACCTATATGTTATCGATATTTACATATAAATTATTACATACTTATTGTGGTCGGAACGTCTTAAAAACTGAACAATCTATGTTCGTGTAGTTTAATGTTTTAACTTCTACGAACCAATAACATATTAGTTTGATTGTATGATCTATTGCCAAATCGGAATGTCAAGGTTCCGGCAGCCGCATGACATCACTTGTAACAGCATCAATTGCTGACCTTCATTATGCACGATCATTATCACAGCATTGCCATTTTATCCGAATATTTCGTTTTCAGCTCAGCTGTTTTGCATGCACATTGCATACCATTACCAATACCCATGTACAAGAGATATCATTCGGGGATTCTTCAGGTGGTGGAATAGCGCAACCCTAAAATGGCGACTGGATATTTACTGATTTATTAGTTGAATATTAATTAATACCTATGCATGCACCACGGTAGCGGGTAGCTGGGTCAATGGGAACTCCAGTATTTTGACAAACAAATATGTGATATAAGACCAGTGCAAGTAATGTGAGCTTATGGGCTGGTCAGTTTCGTGTCGAGTGGTGCTATTCCTAGTTCATCTCACTGTCAGACATTTGCACGGTTGAAGACCGCCCACTGTTTATCCTGTCACGCTGGCTTTCATAACTTCAGAGCGCCGCGCCGCCGCCGCCTGCTTCGTGCTGATGGCCACCACTGCTGGTCAGCCGCTGTTATCAGCTGCTGACTTCTGCTGACCTGTCTGCCGCCGCTCCTGTTGCTGCTGCTCCGATACCGCTGTCAGCTGCTGTTCCTTGCTGTCGTCGGCTGCTGCTGCTGAGTCCTGACTCCTGGATGCCTTTATCCGCCGGTGTTGGTCCTACAGTTCAGTTACATCAGTTGTTGCTTCCTCTGTCCTCAGATATCGCCAGCCTCTGCATTTTCTGCCCCTCAGTCCGTCTTCGGCACGTCAATTTTTGTGTTGTCCGTTTTCGACCCTTGTCGGTTTCTGTCTGTCTGCAATCTTGGCCGTCTTCATTTGCTCTCTCGCTCTCGCTCTCGCTCTCGCTCTCGCTCTCGCTCTCGCTCTCGCTCTCGCTCTCGCTCTGCATCCTCGCTCTCGTCTCGCTTCTCGCTTCTCGCTCTCGCTCTCGTCTCGCTCTCGCTCTCGCTCTCGCTCTCGTCTCGCTCTGCTCTCGTTCGCTTCGCTCTCGTCTCGTCTCGCTCTGCTCTCGCTCTCGCTCTCGCTTCTCGCTTCTCGCTTCTCGCTTCTCGCTTCTCGCTTCTCGCTTCTCGCTCTCGCTCTCGCTCTCGCTCTCGCTCTCGCTCTCGCTCTCGCTCTCGCTCTGCTCTCGCTCCTCGCTCTCGCTCTCGCTCTCGCTCTCGCTCTCGCTCTCGCTCTCGCTCTCGCTCTCGTTCGCTCTGCTCTCGCTCTCGCTCTCGCTCTCGCTCTCGCTCTCGCTCTCGCTCTGCTTCTCGCTCTCGCTCTCGCTTCTCGCTCTCGCTCTCGCTCTTCGCTCTCGCTCTCGCCTCTCGCTCTCGCTCTCGCTCTCTGCTCTCGCTCTCGCTCTCTCTCTCTCTCTCTTCTTCTCTCTCTCTCTCTCTCTCTCTCTCTCTCTCTCTCTCTCTCTCTCTCTCTCTCTTCCCCGCTATTCTGCCTTCGTCTTCGCCTATACAGCCGACTTTTGTCTCTCTTCCCCGCTATTCTGCCTCCGTCTTCGCCTATACAGCCGACTTCTTTCTCTCTTCCCCGCTATTCTGTCTCCGTCTTCGCATATACAGCCGACTTCTGTCTCCCTTCCCCACTATTCTGACCGTCTTCGCCTATACAGCCGACTTCTGTTTCTATTACCCGCTATTCTGTCTCCGTCTTCGCCTATACAGCCAACTTCTGTCTCTCTTCCCCGCTATTCTGCCTCCGTCTTCGCCTGCAGCCGACTCCTGTCTCCTCTCTGTCTCTCTGTCTCTGTCAGGCTGTCACCGGCAGTCGGTCTGTTTTCGGCTGACACTGCTCCCCTCCCCTCTCTATCTCCCACTTTGTCTGTCTTCAGCTGATATCTGACTGCTGATCTGGCAGTCCTGTGCCGCCCCTCCCCCTCCCCCCAGCGCCGGTTTTGGCTCCGTCACAGAGGTGCCACGCCACGCCAGAGCTCCCGCCTGTGACGTCACATCGCCTCAGGCGCCGCCGTGACGTCCATTGGGTCAGCAGCAGGTGTTTCCTGACAAAACTGGTTAGCTGAGTTCGGAGGCATTACACACTTTGATTGGAACTCCACTTCGGCTCCAAGTATAGGTAGCAGTTGCTACTAAAAGTCGTTCCAGCTAACGAGGCAGCATACCGGCCAGTAAAATATGCGCACGCTGCCAACTACTTAGGGTAGAGTGGGGCAAAGCACCCATGGCGGGTAAAACGCCCACCCATCATATTTCGTAACCATTTGACATTTTCAGCAAATAGCTGTTTTTTAAAAAACAATTGGAGCTTTGCTTACATGTATTTTCCTGAAGGAGTATAAATTTGAAGATCTGTTTGGCTGAGAATCTGTTGCTGAGATTGTTGCGGTGAGGGTAGTGTTTTGTCAATATTTTTTACGTTTTTTGAGGTTTTGTTCTTTTTGCTTAACTTTCGTGGGATTCCTGTAATGGAGGGTTGTGCAATCAAGTTTGGCAAACGTATTGGTGTGAAGATTTAGATTTGGACGGGCCAAATTTGCTAGTAAATTGTGGCGGAATGTTTAGGGAAGCAGACGTAGTCCAATGAGCTTGTTGAGGGGTAAAACGCCGCATTTAACAAGTGGCGCGCCCATGGGCGTTTTGCCATGAATTAGGCAGCAATGAAATAAAGTTTGAATGTGTTTGTAATAGTGATGTCATTTTCCCAAAACTTTCTGAACAAAAAATCCACATACAACAGGAGCATTTTGGTTGTCCAAATATTGACGATTTTGGTTGAGGCCAAAAATGTAAGATTTGACCGATTGTTTAAACAGTAATACCTATTTAACAGATAAGCTGACCGAAAGTGTCAAAAATTTATTAGCCTGACCGACCGATTAGAATCGGTCCACAATTTTTCGGTAAAATTTAGGTTACGATTGACACCACTAGTTTGTAAAGGAATTTGAAGAGAATATTGTGCTCTTCGCGCCGTCTCTCGCCGGAGAATGAGTGTTTGCTGGATAGGGAACTTCTGAATTGAACCGCAAGTTTTGCGCCGTCACTGATATGTAAGAACCTTGTCATGGTCTGCACGTCCTGATAGCTCCGGTCGTCACCGGCTAGGTGCTGGGTCATGCGCTGTGTATAGCGGATGACAATGAGGCACATATGTAATAAATCACCCACGACATCCTATACTTTTAACCAAAGTGGGGCGTGTGGGCGTTCTGTCCCATAGCTTGTGGCGTTCTGGCCCCATAAGCTGGGGCAAACGCGATTTGCAGGTTTTGGATGTTGCATTTTACGTATATAGCAGGCAACGCTAGCCGTTTCGATGCATTATTCGAGAAATATACATTGAAGATCTACCATGACATGACTTGGCATTTTCCGAAACATCCATTAGGAAAGGAGATATGTGGCCGAGACCGTTGGGGTGGGCGCTTTGCCCCACCCTACCCTACTTTATAGGTAGCAGTTGGCAGTTGTTACTAAAAGTCGTTCCAGCTAACAAGGCAGCATACCAGCCAGTAAAATATGCGCACGCTACCAACTACTTACTTTTGAGTACACACTACACTGATGGTTATCTAATCGGCAACAAAGTGCTCAAAATTTTATATTTTGCACTGAGTGGCAACTGAATTGTTATTGGTGCATGCATTGTTTATTTTATATTAAATACATTATTGGAGGCTGGAGTTCAAAATCCGAGAAGTCTAAAATCCGAGGCGAAAATCAAATTGAGTGGAGCGGTTGGGCCCTACCAATCATTTTCGTGAAACGGCACCTCTGGAAACCAGAACTCCTTGGTCATCCATTTATGTGCGCCTGGTACCAGAGTAGCTACAACAATTAGGTATTGGCTGGCTGAAACAATCTTATAGTCAATCATTTAAATTATCCACAGTCGTCTGCTCTTGATGAACTGTATAGCCGCCAATATTCTATGACCAATATTCGGTCTCATATTCCAGACCAGACTACAACAGTATTTACGACTGTGAACAAGGGCGGATCCAGGGGGGCAAAGGGGCCATGCCCCCCCCCAAACCACCAAAAATCGGCGCAAATTTGACACATTTCCTGAGTTTCGTCGTAAACTAGCAACTTTTCTAGGAGAAAGATTGTTTTAAATCAGTTATTGATTCATAGCAGCGAAATCCGATGAGTTTTCAGAATTATGCGATAATTTTTGGGATTTGCCCCCAACTGTCAAAATAACACCTTTCTTGGATCCGCCAGTGACTGATGCGAATATATGAGACTTTAGCATAGTGGGAATGTGGGTGGACAGCTCGCAATCTGAAGGAGTAGAACGTCATAAATGTCATGACTATAGGAATAATAATATAACGTAGAATAAGCAGCAAATATGAAGTCTATTGTTGCTTAACTATGAAGAAATATATGGTAAAGGCTTCGCGATTGACCGCATTTATCAGCAAAGTCACGGTTCATACCTTTTTAGCAGAGCACCACAACTCCACACCAAACTGCCGGGCACAGCCCAGCTGCCCGAACCGCGCATCAACACAATAAACCAGGTCAAACGGCGCTCACAGTCGGACCATTGTCTGACCGACCCCAATCCTCGGGTCCCCCCCCCCCCCCTCCCCTCGCCGAGCAAACACCCCTCAGGCAGCGTTTACAAACAGAGGCAGCGCGGCGAGGTCTCACCTATCAGCGTCGCCGCAGACGGACGAGCGTTCCTGCTGACCCAGTGACATTCAGACGACCTTGACCTGGCCGCAGAGAGCAATGACCTTCAGACGACCTAGACCTGGCCGCAGGGAGCAATGACCTTCAGACGACCTAGACCTGGCAACAGGGAGCGATGACCTTCAGACGACCTTGACCTGGCCGCAGGGAGCGATGGCCTTCAGACGACCTTGACCTGGCCGCAGAGAGCGATGACCTTCAGACGACCTTGACCTGGCCGCAGGGAGCGATGACCTTCAGACGACCTTGACCTGGCCGCAGAGAGCGATGACCTTCAGACGACCTTGACCTGGCCGCAGGGAGCGGTGACCTTCAGACGACCTTGACCTGGCCGCAGGGAGCGATGACCTTCAGATGACCTTGACCTGGCCGCAGGGAGCGATGACCTTCAGACGACCTAGACCTGGCCGCATGGAGCGATGACCTTTAGACGACCTAGACCTGGCCGCATGGAGCGATGACCTTCAGATGACCTAGACCTGGCCACAGGGAGCGATGACCTTCAGAAGACCTAGGCCTGGCCGCATGGAGCAATGACCTTCAGACGACCTAGGCCTGGCCGCAGGGAGCGATGACCTTCAGACGACCTAGACCTGGCCACAGAGAGCGGGGTGATAGACGCAGATGGATAAAGCGCGAAGTCGTTTACCGGTAGTCCCATAATTAGCTTCCTAGTTTGAAATGTCCACATATTTTTTGCACGTGGTGATTGGCACGTGATTTTTTTTTTGCAAACCTTATTCGATGATGATGATGATGACTGTGGCTTTAGGGCGCCGCAAACCTTATTCGATGAAGTTTCGTGTGTGATGTCCAGATTACTCATGAAAACCACCATGAGCTTCTTATTCGCAGAAAGGCTCTACCTATACAAAGCATACCTTACCACTGGTTCAATCATACTGACCCAAAGTGGTTATGCAAAAGATTTCGGAAAGCACATGAGATATGCGCCTAGTCATTACACGATACGATTATTTTACAATACAAAAATACAAAAATGGAGAAAGAAGGGACTTTGAATGATGTCCGAAAGGAGCGAGCTGGGAGGCCAGTCTCAAAAAGATCAGAAGAAAACATCGAAAGAGTCCGCAGGCATTGGAGAGAAGCCCAAAGAAGTCTTGCCACGAAGAATCGCAGTCACTTGCTGTCGCACAAGCACCCACAGGATCCTCAGGGAAAAACCTCTCGGAATTTCTTCTAACTCCATTCAGTTGTCCATAAACCGGAAGAAAGTGACAAAGATCGTAGCGTTAGTGCTCAAGAACTCGCGTCCGGGTGAAGGAGTGCATCCGGAGGAGGGGGGTCATATCGAGCACATGCTACACGGTACCGCAGTGCAGTAGAGGGTCGAGGCGATGTGAGGAACAAAACTTTCAATGATGTCCCTCGTACTAGAATATTGGTGTCGCTAGTGTCATTTTGTCGTTTTTTATGCGCATTTAAAAGGAGGAAGCTAATTATGGGATCACCTGTATTTGGTAAGCTGCAGCGAAGTGTTGCTTCTGAGTTCGGACTGAAAATGGCTCAGGAGTAAAAGTGAAAAATCGGTAGATATTTGTTTTTCACAATTTCGAAAATTTACAAACTCATGCTACTGAAAACAGTTACAGGCATACGGTATCAATCTTGCTAAAACAATTGTGAGGACTCCGTCCTGAAACATTTGATTGATATGTTGATATTCTTATTGCTGTTCTGTTCGATGTTTTCGCATCAGGAGTCCGAAAACTTTGCTGTGAAGCCAGCAGGCCGTTGTCATTTATCACCTTTGGATAACGCCGTCGGTATGTGGTGTTTGAGACACGCCCTCGTAGCTGGACGGCAGCGAAACTGGTGGGGTTCTCCTAGCGGATCGCTACTTAGTAAGACAGTATTTGTGAGTAAATCGACGATTTTGTCTTCAGGCTCAAGAAGCAGTTACGATCGGTCTACCGACTAATTGTGCACCACTGCAAAAGTGAGTGCTATCTGATCAAACTATCTGAACACTGTGTCCATCAAACGGGACAATGGTTAACCCGAACCAATGAATGGTTCGCTGATTGCCTAACCTCCTGCTTAAATTGTCGTGCCGTCTCGCGGTTTCTTGCGTAAGTTATAATTGTGACAGTGAATTGTCCTTGGAAAATGACACACAGATAAGCTCCGAAGCGAATTCTTCCAGCGATGGTGTGAGAAAAGGAAACACGCTGACAGCTCTGATATGCTATGTTTGATGGTATCTTCATCGGGTACCTACCTATTCTTCGTTCACCAACAAAATTGTTTCGTATCGCTGCGCAACGTGCATAAGACAAGTAGGTACAACAATCGTGCATATTCATCCTCTTTTGCCGCGTTCAAATTCTTAAATGAATACTTTTCACGTGCATGTTGACACTCCATCAGACGTCAGCGGTCAGCCTCAGATATTTGAGAGCTCATCTCACACCAGACTTCCCAGCGGCTCACCGCTGATCAAGGGTGTGGCTTTATGAAAATGATTGTGGGTGCCCAAATTAAAACTCCTCGTTCCCCCTCCAACACCAGCGACCAAATACAAATATGGGTGCTCATTTTTCGTTCGTTTAATTCTTACGTAATTACGGCCAAACACATTGATCGATTAGAAACAGAAACAGATATCATATTTGTGCTTGACATGAATACAACTTATTACTAGTTGTCGAACTATCGCAGAAACTGCGTAACAATTGCCACGCACATTAGTTATCTTTAATCAGATATTAAGCAACTGAATGTAATACGCAAACAGCAATGTACCGTGACGAAGATATAACAAACGAAATAACAATCGCACACTTGCTATGCTGATTTTGAGACGAACGGAAGCATCAATATCCAAGTGAAGTACGTATTCATATTTTCTATTTTTTAAGTTGGCAACATTTCAATCATCGCTTATAACGGTCTCGGTACTCACAAGTACTTGGTAACGCATTTTGCATTTAATTTCAATAAATTTAATTACATTATAATTTTGTACCTTGATATCTTAAAAGTTAAACGTACTTTTTTCAAATTAAAGATATTATAATATATAAACACACATATATATATATATATATATATATATATATATATATAAATATAAATATATATTTATATATATATATATATATAGTAAAAAATAACAATACATAAATATATAAATATATATATATATCCTCCTTGCACAACGGAGATTAAATTTAATTACATTTAATCTATAACATCCACTCCATCTAATGTCTTTCCGCGCATCCCAGATAAGTCCCTGAACAGGTCGGAAGGGCGTTGAAAAGGTCGGAGGGGCCCTAGACTATCTGAAGGGCCCCTGGGCCCTTAACAGTAAGAATGCAGCTGTCAAGAGAATAAAACTAAAAAAAAATCGCGCCTTTCCGCGGCGTAATTTATCAACAAATTATATTATATGCGGGTTAAGACAAAACAAATTGTGCCGTATCTCGGCGCATTGATGTGTTATGTTGCTTCTTTCCTATAAAATATAATCTATATAATTCGGAAAAAGGTCGATATAGCACCTTTTACCGCACTTTTAAACGTACAATAACATTTCAGAGTTCCGCACCATACGCAATACCACCCATTGATGAGAATGCATATCCAGGAAATAAGACTCAAAATTTTCGCAGCCCAATTAACTTAAAAGTATAGGTCCTGTGCCTAAAAAATATTCCAAGTTGGTATAGCTGATTTCTAACTGGTGTCCCTGGTTCCAAAGTTGATATGTCAGTTAGCTAACTCCAGCTCCTAAAAGTTTGTATGGTCCATGACACACCGTCATACTGCATTATCAATCCTTGTAACGTGCCTTTTCATCCGTTTTGTTTGGACCTATCAACGCTTGGGAAGGGGGCTCTTTCAACGCTCGGTAAGGGGCCCTTTCAAGGCGACCTCCCACTTGGACGAAATTCTGGCTTCGTGCCTGCAGAGCGTCGTGATGTCTGTGATTGTGTGCAGTGCTGCAGGCCAGTGTTCCTGCGAGCAGGACGCATGCAGGATGGTCTGGTTGAGCGGCGGCTGATTTTATTATATTCTTTCAGACTGTGCAAATAAATATTGATTTGCCAGCTAAGAATTGCCCGAGAAGACGCCAAGATATATAACTATTGAGTTAGCAATTCATGTGCAAAGTTCGTGGATATCTCACAATTACAGCCTTGTAAATCAACTTCATTTTTCAACGAAAATTTTCATCAATGTAACATTTGTATCGAATATGCTTAGCATGTTTATATATATTTCACCGAACAACGAAGCATGCGAGGTACAACAGGACGCAAATATGAAGGGCTACTGATTGGGCACTGAACGGTGAGATACCTTGGACGGGGCGACTGGGCACTGCACAGAGGCACATCATACACTGCACAGGCACTGCATAGAGGACATAGACTGGTCACCGAACGGAGACACAATGGACGGAGACAAGGACTGGACTTTGGACGGAGACATTGCACTTGGATAGGAACCAGCTCTGTTCGTCTTAAGAAGTAGTAGTTCGGCACAGTTGGGGATCAGCAATCCGCAATACTCCTGTCATCCTTGGCAGACGTGGGAGAAACGGAGAAAACAAATAAAACGTACAACAATATGTGACAAGTATTGCTTTGAGCTGACGACAAAACGGGGGCAGCATATTTATTTCACTTCTGTGGTAGGTATGGTTTGATGAGTATCACGGGCCTGGGGCGAGCCGTCTGCTATTGCTGTAACCTTGCTGCATCCCATCGCTGGCCAGGCGCCACGGCTCA
>VOPJ01014598.1:0-20746 GCA_014673585.1 Semibalanus balanoides | reverse complement strand
AACATTTGATGACCTGATGTCAGGTAAAATGCTAACCTTCCAATATAAATATGTGGTGAAAAATGAAAAAGGTTTAACACAATATATCAATTCAATTATTTCAGTATCATGCCATCTTAGGCCCTTCCCGATGACCAGGATGCAATTTTCAGTTAGTGACCTTTTTGAAAGGTCATTCAATGTCACAAACACCTTTTTATCAATAACTCGTGACAGAAACACCATAGAGACTTGCAACTGGTCTCAAAACGTTTGTCTCGTCAATATGAATCTTTTCATATGCAACTTGACAGACGTATCGGTATGTTACCTTGACCTTGACCTTTACCTTGACCAGGGTACAATTTCCGATTTGACAAAATTTGTATGATTCGAACCGCAATGACGAAAAAACACGATGGTATCAAAATAATTACTTTTTATGTTTTAGATAAAAAGTTATTAAGGAACGAACTTTTGCTGAAAAACAGTTCTTTTAACATTTGTTGACCTCTACAGCCCGAACCCTTGACCTGAGGTCACTTCTGATGCCACGATGTCGAAAGACAATTACAACTACTTTAAAGGAAATCGTTCACCTTGGATTGTTTTTTCAAACATGATTTAACTATATTTTGAAATACAACTTCTTTTCATAATGTCAAAAATAGCCATACCTACATCGCGCCGATTCAGGACAAAACGACGTACATTATTAATTTACCAAAATATATGCGTTACTCTCCGCAACGTCAAACGGGCTCAGCCAATCAGATATTCGAAAGTAAGTCGCCCGTTAAGCATTTACTGTATTGCCCAGACGTGCGCAGAGGCCAACATTCTTGACATTCTTTGATTTATGGCCCACATTCTTCGCAAAAAGTTCAAAATTTAGTCGGCTGCGAGAGCCTTTGCAGCCCAAGAAACTTGCCATTAGGTTTTTCAAACGGTACATAAACTGCTATCTCAGTTCCAAAACCCATGCGAAGGTGAACTATAATTCCTTTTAAGTACATTTTTGGATTCCTCCTAGCCGCCATAGCTTTCGAGATAATGGCAAGGTCTCATGAAAAATCACATTTGGCAAATTTGACTTTTGATGACGTCATTTGACCTTGAAGATAGTGACCCAAGGTCACCTAAATTTAACAAAATCAAGTACGCAATTCAAACACCATTCTCTCCCTCCACCCCTGGCTACACCCCTCCATTCACTTCTGACTGCATCTTTCACCCCTGACTGCACCCTTCCCTTCACTTCAAACTGAACCCACCCCTCCTGCACACAACTTACCCACCCCTCCCTTCACCACCAACTTGTACTCACCCTCTCTTCACACCAATGTACCCACCCCCCCTTCCCACCAACTGTACTCCACCCTCCCTTCACACAACTGTACTCCACCCTCCTTCACCACCAACTGTAACTTCACCCCCCCCACAATCACACCAACTGTACCACCCTCCCTTCACCACCAAATGTTACTTCACCCCCTCCTCACCAGCAACTGTAACCCCACCCCTCTCTTCACACAACTGTACCCACCCCTCCCTTCCACACAACTGTACTCACCCCTCCTTCACCCCAACTGTACTCCACCCTCCATTCACCCCAAACTGTACTCCACCCTCCCTTCACCACAACTGTACTCCACCCTCCCTTCACCACCAACTGTACTTCACCCCTCCCTTCACCACCAACTGTACCCCACCTCTCTTGCACCACCAACGTACGTACCCCACCTCCCATTCACCACCAACTGTACTCCACCCTCCCTTCACACCCCAAACTGTACTTACCCCTCCCACCACCAACTGTACCCCACCATCTCTTCACCACCAAACTGTAATCCACCCTCCCTTCACCACCAACTGACCACCCTCCCTTCACCACCAACTGTTTACCCACCCCTCCCATGACACCACCAACTGTACCCCTTTTCTTCACCACCAATTCGACCCCTCTCCTCATTTACTAACATCACCCTTCCTTCAACCTCTCTCCACCACAATTGCATCTCCCTTCACCCCAAACTGCACCCCTGACAGCACCCCTGATCACACCCCTCTCTTCACCCTTCACAGAAAGGAGGTGGAGCCGCCCGCAACGAACGTGAAATGGAGCCAGAGGGAGACAGACGCCGTCAACCGGGCCATCAAGAAGCACGGCACCTTCTCCCTGCAGCCACTGGCGCGCGTAGTCCGCCACCGCTCCGAACTACAGGTGTGTTTGGTACAGGAGTCGCTAGTTGCAGGGGTGTATGGTGCAGGGGGTGGGGGTTGCAAGTTGCAGGAGTGTCTGGTGCAGCTCCTGACCAGCCTCGCCCTCCTGACACCCGCTGCCCCCCTGACACCCCCTCACCCAGCTGACCCTCCCCTCCCCCCTAGTCCCGACCCGCCCCTCTCTCCTGACCTTTGCACCGCCCCACCGCCGTGACCCCCCCGTCGCTCCCTTCTGACCCTCCCTCCTGACCCTGACCCATCCCGCCTCAATCTGCTGACCCACCTGCCGTTTCTCCGTGCCGCAGGTGCACCAGCGGATGAGGCAGCTGCGTCTTGAAGCCAAGGCTGAGCGATGTCCTATACCGATGGACGGCTGGCTGGATCGGATGCGGAACGCCCTGCCACCGTGGGGCACATACGCGCGCGGCCCCAGACTGGACGTGGCGGCGCTCTCGGTTCCTCTCGAGCTGGCGGCGAAGGAGGAGCACCGGCAGGCGGACCTGCACCGCCGCCAGGACCTCAGCGAGGTGTATGAGCACCTGGCGTACCTCGTGGATGGCAGGGTGAGAGTGGGGGTGGGGATAGTGATCCAGGGGGTGTAGGGAGATGGGACCTAAAACCCTAATCAACAAACAAACAAGGGATATAGGAGATTTTGTATGAGGTGTGTGAAGGAGACGAGAGTATAGGTAATATGGCAGGAGTTTTCAAGTGATAGAGAATGGTGAATTATCGTGTGACGTCGAAGAGGTTTGCAGTAATTAATAGGAGGAAAATGGTTGTTCTGGTAATGGTGGTTAATGGGAGAGGGGTTTCCAGGTGATGGCGGTGAAGGGGAGATGGGTTTCCAGGTGATGGCGGTGAAGGGGAGATGGGTTTCCAGGTGATGGCGGTGAAGGCGAGAGGGGTTTCCAGGTGATGACGGTGAAGGGGAGAGGGGTTTCCAGGTGATGGCGGTGAAGGCGAGAGGGTTTCCAGGTGATGGCGGTGAAGGGGAGAGGGGTTTCTAGGTGATGACGGTGAAGGGGAAGAGGGGTTTCCAGGTGATGACGGTGAAGGCGAGGGGGTTTTCCAGGTGATGACAGTGAAGGGAGAGGGGGTTTCAAGGTGATGACGGTGAAGGGGGAGGGTTTCCAGGTGGATGACGGTGAGGGGAGAGGGGTTCGCAGGTGATTGACGGTGACGGGGAGGGGTTTTCCAGGTGAATGACGGTGAAGGGGAGAGGGTTCCATGGTGATGACGGTGACAGGAGAGGGGTTTCCAAGGTGATGGACCGTGAAGGGGAGAGGGGTTTCCCAGGTTGATGACGGTGAAGGGGAGAGGGGTTTCCCAGGTGATGAAACGTGGAAGGGGGAGGGGTTTCCAGGTGATGACGGTGAAGGGTAGAGGGGTTTCCAGTGGATGACGGTGAAGGGGAAGGGGTTTTCCAGGTGATGACGGTGAAGGGGAGAGGGGTTTCCAGGTGATGACGGTGAAGGGGGAGGGGTTTCCAGGTGATGACGGTGAGGGGAGAGGGGTTTCCAGTGATGACAGTGAGGGGTAGAGGGGTTTTCCAAGGTGATAACCGGTGAACGGGGAGAGGGGTTTCCAGGTTGATGGCGGTGCAGGGGAGAGGGGTTTCAGGTGATGGCGTGAAGGGGAGAGGGGTTTTCCAGGTGATGACGGAGGGGGGGGGGGGGGGGGGGGGGGGGGGTGAGGCGAGAGGGGTTTTCCAGGTGATAACGGCTGAAGGGGAGAGGGGTTTACCGAGGTGATGGCGGTGAAGGAGGGGGTTTCCAGGTGGAATGACGGTGAAAGGGGAGACGGGGTTTTCCAGGTGATGGCGGTGAGGAGGGGTTTTCCAGGTGATGACGGTGAGGGAGAGGGGTTTTCCAGGTGATGACTGGTGGAAGGGGAGAGGGGTTTCCAGCGATGACGGTGAAGGGGAGAAGGGGTTATCCAGGTGATGGTTTTGGTGAGGGGAGAGGGGTTTCCAGGTGATGGCGGTGGAAGGGGAGAGGGGTTTCAGCGATGACGGTGAAGGGGAGAGGGGTTTCCAGGTGATGACGGTGAAGGCGACGAGGGGTTTCCAAGGTGATGACGGTGAAGGCGAGAGGGGTTTTTTCCAGGTGATGACGGTGAAGGGGAAGGGTTTCCAGTGATGACGTGAAGGCCGAGAGGGGATTCCAGGTGATGACGGTGAAGGAGAGAGGGGTTTCCAGGTGATGGACCGGTGAAGGGAGAGAGGTTTCCAGGTGAATGACGGTGAAGGCGAGAGGGGTTTTCCAGGTGGATGGCGGTGAAGGGGAGAGGGGTTTCCAGGTGATGACGGTGAAGGGGAGAGGGGTTTCCAGGCGATGACGGTGAAGGGGAGAGGGGTTTCCAGGTGATGGCGGTGAAGGGGAGAGGGGTTTCCAGGTGGATGACGGTGAAGGGGAGGGTTTCCCAAGGTGATGCGGTGAAGGGGAGAGGGGTTTCCAAGGTGATGACGGTGAAGGGGAGAGGGGTTTCCAGGTGATGACGGTGAAGGCGAGAGGGGTTTTCCAAAGGCGATGACGGTGAAGGGGGAGGGGTTTCCAGGTATGACGGTGAAGGGGAGAGGGGTTTTCCCAAGTGTGACGGTGAAGGGTGAAGGAGGGGTTTCCAGGTTGATGACGGTGCAAGGGGAAGAGGGGTTTCCAGGTGGAATGACGGTGAAGGGGAGAGGGGTTTTCCAGGTGATGACGGTGAAGGGGAGAGGGATTTCCAGGTGATGACGTGAAGGGGAGAGGGGTTTCCAGGTGAATGACCGGTGAAAGGCGAAGGGGTTTCAGGCGATGACGGTGAAGGGGAGAGGGGTTTCCAGGTGATGACGGTGAAGGGGAGAGGGGTTTCCAGGTGATGGCGGTGAGGATAAATTTGCAGACGAGCACTTTGCTTGAAAACGCTGGATCGCTGCCGGATGCCTACCTGCCCTCACTGGGTGGGAAACAACATTGATGCATTTCGTTGCGTGGTTGAATCGCTACGTTGTGCCTAGGTGACTGATATTTGTTCACCATGATCGCCTATAAGTGTAAGCATCGATGTCATAGCCGGATCTTATTTTTAATTGCTTATTACTCTCGCTTATTTTCCGTCCAGATCCCGCCGGAGCCCAGCCCAGCGACCTCCCGCCGAATGCTGGCACTTATGCACCATCTAGCGGCGCTGATGAAAGACATTAATTTGTCGCGCCACAAGAGATGGATCTGGTGCAACAAGCGCATTCGCGACTGAAAGACGAAGTCGGCCCGGTAGAAAGTGAAGCATACTGGTCACTTGGTGTCTTTGTCATAAAGTGGGCACGTATAGCTGCTTTTACAAAAATAACCATTGTTAAAGGGCACTGCCACCTAAAAGGAGTGTGCCTACTCAACCATTGGTCATGTGGAGTTGTTACACAGTCTGTAGAAAGATTTTTCTGAATTTAAAGGCCATGTACTTCATTTTCCCAGATCACTTTAGTTGCTTGAGATATTCCAAGTCGCCAATCACATAACTGGGAAGTCTTTAATTATCGATGGTCCGCCAGAGGGAGCATTCGCTACTAGAAGCATTGCTTCTTATAACTCCGCGGAACTGCAGGTGTTATCGCGCCGAACCGAACTGCAGGGGTGGGGGGGGGTTGATTTCCGCCCCCCCGTGAGATCTCCAAAAACTGCGCAACGTGAGCGGACAAGCGGAAAAACGGCATTAGATAGAATCTAGGCAAGCTCTAATAGAAAGTCAATCATTTGTTTCATCTTACTTGGATCAGGTCACAATTGAGGTCACCAGTGTCACAATGGAGGTCAGATGGTAAGGGTTTCCCGGTTTTTTAGGACTCTTTTTAGGACTCTTTCCAGAAACGCCCCAATTATCTCCGGAACTATGATAGCTAGAGCAAAACAATTAGAGAAGACAATGATAGCCATTGAACCATTTGCAATCGCATGTATGTCCTCAAAAATTGTCTCAGATCAATAGTTTTAGGCTCCACGAAGGTCTGAAGGTCAAACTACTGTTTTTAGCAAAACATTTTTCGTGAAGTAGCATGTCACCTAAGAAGATAGGGTAAACATTTTGACGCCATCCGTGTTTGTCTCATTGATGCGCCTTTTGAACATATATAGGTGACGCTGGTAAGGTCAACTTCACATTTGACCTAAGGTCAAGGTCAATTTGTGACCCAGGTAGGTCATGTTCATATGGGGGCAACGCGGCCCAGACTAGACGAACACATTGGGTTGTCAACTAATCGTCTCTATCTCTTATTCTATCAGGTTTCTTAGCAAATCATTGCTGATGTACCCTCAAAGATGAACCTCAAATGACCTTGTACGAGATCACTGACCAACATTGCACCTAGGATCATTTATAATGAGCTAAAATAGCATTATTCTGAAAGAATTAGCATGATCCCATGCATATTTTATGAAAAGGGAAGACATTTTGTTTATTTTCCCATTCACTTATAATGGGGAGGTAGGAATTTGACCTGACCTTTGGTCACGATACGAATCCGAGATAAACGAATTGGTAGGTACTGAATTCTATGAAATCCTGCAAGTTCAACTTTTTGAAAAAAGACTGTGGCTTTGGCACGAACGCAAACATTTTTGAAGGTGAGGTCCCTTGAACATGGAACTTGTGACCTGCCTGGAGATGACCTCACGTCAAAATTTTTACAAGTTGTGGGTTAATTGATGCCCAAAGAGGTGTACAACCGAAATTTGGCGGCGCTGCGGCGCCGCCGTTTTTCCGCTACTCCTGAAAAAACCTGAGGGGGGGGGGGCGGAAATCAACCCCCCTGCAGTGCGCGGGTTAAATACAACGCTAGCATAAATTGTTAGCTCTGGCCAATAGAAAACACTCGTGAGCACTGATAACAGCTGCCGAACAGATTTCTCGATAACTATAAACAACTCTACATTGCTGCATAAAGGTTTGTTTAATCGTCTTTAGTGCGCATTATAGGGTAACATCTTCCCTATTCTGTTTTATAGTGACGATCGTTTATGAGTTTTTGAAACAAAACAAATGCAAAACAGAATATAAGTAAAAATTCAGCTAAAGGGGCTCCAGACGTTGATTTTATCGTAACCAATAATCAAAGCAAATAGCGTTTCTTACCGTAATAAAAAATATATTTGGACATTTCAAAAGAGTAGGCACACTCCCCTTTAACATTATATTTGAGTTGAGATAGCCATTTTGGCTGCTTGCTTGCAATTTTATAGTATATCGACGGGTATAAACTCACATATCCAGACCTTCGGGTATTCGGTTCGAATCACAAGAAACTTTGCAATAACATGAATTTTGCACCTAAGTAGGCTGTAAATCCCCAGTCCCCACGCTATTTCATTGCAAATGGGGACCAGGATCCGATGCCGTCCGTCATCTTTACTAAATGTTGATGATAAGTCGACTTGTTTTACTTTGGTCCATACATTAGCCATACACTAGTCATAACATATGGGAGCGTGAAGGTTTTTTCTCTATTTCCCAAATTCCTTCATATGAACGTCCATCAGCCCCAATACTAAAAGTATTTTTCTTAATGAAAATTGAGCAACTTTTTGGTGATAAGAAACGAAGTCACATTCGTGTTCAGACAGTAAACAAGCACTTACTCATATTTTGCACCACAAATGGCGTACCATTTGATAACTTTTTGGAAGGTGGCAGTGTTTAAAAGGACATTTATCAAAATTCGCTGGAAGCTAATTCAATTGCAACGGTGTCTAAGCAAGTTATGGACATTTTACATTATGTCGCATATATAATTGACATGTATTCATATATTCAATATCTATCACAATTATTGTATATGTGTGCCAGCTATGTATTCATCTGGAACAGAGACGTGATTACCATCCCGACCCGACTGGCTACCTGAGGACAGTCGTGTCGCGTCGAACCTCACACCGACCGTCATCCCAGCTCGCCGTCTCTCTGTGACTGCGAGTCTGACTGTGTCTGTCGGTGTGTGCTCCTCAGCAGGACCAGCCGCCACCAAAGGAGGCCGTCGACCTCTCCTTGGTGCCGGCCGAGCTGCGCGGGGCCATGGAGGGCCTCCTCACCCCGGAGCTGAACCGGCTCCAGATCCCGCCGGCTCTCCTACTCAACCCTCTGTCCGCCCAGCTGAACGAGAAGGCCACGGGTGACAAGCACGTGCTGCTCAGTCTACCCGTTCACGAGCTGCTGGCCGATGCCAGACTGAACCGCTGGGGCGTCTCGTGGAAAAATGGCATAGGTAGGTCGTCACCCGGTCACGATTGACCGGCTGGCTGCATGATGACGTCGTAATGACGTAATGCGACCTTGCCTTGTAGTGGTCCACACGTGCGCTCGTACATAGGGAGCCTTGTTCCGCCATGTGCGAGTCTCCTGACAGCCTCTCCTTAGCATGAATGTAAATAGCCTTTCCTTAGCATGAATGTACATTTTCACCTGGATAGGTCCAGTAGTTTCTGAGCTCTAAAATATGGTGGTGCGCGTGTATATTGGTGTATGCCCCGGCACGTTTAAAACAGCTAGCTAATGTCTTGACCTAATTTGTAGCTCAGTGGGAGAGCGCTGGACTTCTGACCTATCCCGGTAGTGGCAGCCCGGGTTCGAGTCCGCTTCGGCGCTCGCCTAATTTTGCTCTGATGGGATGGCCTGCGCCGGTGGCAGCGGTCGCATTCAAGGCCAGGTGACGTCAGTGAGCGGGGTGGACCGTGTCCAGGTATGTCGGGCACGTCAAACTTTCGACTCTAAATTCTGCCGGCCAACAGGAATTGCGCGATCGGGTGGTGAGGTCAGGACCAGCGCAACAAGCTCTGCTTGGTGCGGGTCCTGACCTTGAAAGCCATCCATACAAAACATTCGGACTTAATGTATTATATAAAAAATATGCATGCAAAATTTTAGCTCAGTGAGCCAAGTAGTTTCGAAGATATCAATATGGATCCGCACGCGTGGACGTGTCATGCAACTTACGAGTCATTATATGGAATACTGCTAGGATGTCGTCGGAAGCAGCACACCAAATTTCGTTATAATCGGCCGAGTAGTTTCGGAGATACATAAGGGGTAACCTGACATCATAGGTGTAGGTGTGTAACTTGACACCCTTATTTCTTCCTCGTGCCTCGAGGTGTTTATTTAACCAATGCAACATGTGGGGTATCATTGCTTCTTAGCGTGCTCCCAATTTGGTCTAGTTTGATGAGGCCGCTTAAATCATCAGGCGTGGTTTTCCTCTAAAATCGGTGAATTGACATGGCTTTGTGATACCACCCAATCAGAACGCACTAAAGCAAATATGAAATTGATTCGATGGACTTTTCCAATGTTAAAAACCGGAACACGATCGGGTGGATGGTTGCGGACCTACACTTTTGAAAAACCTCGTCCCTCGAAAAACCTCGTCCTCGTCCCTCGTCACTTCTTGAAATGCATGCGCAGACAGTGTCAGGGTGCATCAGACGAGGTGGCTTTCAAGCTGAAGAAGTTGCAGCCGCAGCTTCCCCAAGACATTTCGTCTTTCGAACGTCGAGAGCGCGGAAGAAGTCACGTCCAGGGATAACTAGAACACAGGGTAAGGTCATTTGGCAGCAGCTCTAGCATCGGCATATCTGGCCGCTTTTGAGACATGCAGTATATTAACTTTGCTTTATTTTTCTTCACAATGACGTCATTTCATTAAGTATGCTATAATTATTATTTTAAATATTTGTTTCATGTCTAAGCTACATACATTTCAATAATATTGTTAATATAATTGTGGTAATTTAGTATCAAAATAACCTTAACGTTTTTCTTTCTTTAAATGACGTCACTTGGTGGACTATCAGCGGAGCCAACTGAATTTGAAACGTTCTAAAAAATCGCGAATCGGCTTTTTTTATAAATAACTTTGATATATGCATGTATATAGTAAAACCGAATTTAACCATTGTGTTTTTTCTCGTGAGACGCATCTAAAAATCATATTTGATGAACAAGTTTAGGTCATATCCGAAAATTGACCTAGCCCTGAGGTCAGGTCAAGGTCATTATTACTGAGTTGATTCTTCTCAGACCAAAGTCCAATACAATGGTAAAAACCACATCGCTCTATCTTGATTTGGTAAATAGTTATTGCAGAAAAACCATACGTGACCTTGGGGTCACCTGAGTTCACCTTGTAGAGGTCAAGAACAGAAGGTGACGTAGGGCCCTTGCACTTGGGCTCACAGGAGTGGTGATTCCGGTGGAATACTGTCAAATTTAAGCGATTTCTATGGATTTTATGCTGTTTTAATTTTTGCCCATTGACTTATAATGGGGAGTCAGAAGCCTAACTCTGACCTTAGGTCAACCGATATTAAAATTCGAGATATACAACACTGTCGGTCTTATCACCGGATAATTACTGGGAGTTTTAAACTGTTCGCTCTATAATTTGGCTGTGGCAGCCGCAAACATGTTTGGATTTGGGGTCATTGGCTTGACCTGGTGACAATGACCTGAGAGACCGACGGTCAATAATTGTACATGTATGTGTGTCATTGAGTTCCTTACCAGCTGTGCTAAATTTAGTGAACGCTGCCGTGCCGTCGTTTTTCGATATTCATTAAAACCTCGGTTGGAGGGTGGCGGAATCAACACCGCTGTTGAGTACGCGTTTAGGGAAAATTACCCTTTCACATAATACATATTTCACATGTTTCTATGTAAGCCAAAAGGCAAAGTTGGACCCTGGCATCGATAGACGGGGATGTGGCTTCGTATGGTTTGCTTACTTTTTTCGTAGGCACCTCTACACTTCATCGTTTAATCGAGTTTGAATTTTTCTCGAAATTACTGTAACCTTCCATAGGGTTAGCATTAGTGAAGGGGAAAAAAAAGAAAAAAAAAAAAAAAAACTTCACGCTTTGGGGGGTGACGTCACAAAGCTGGAAGCTACCAATGCCCTTGACTGGGGGCGGTCACGTCCTCATGCCGACTTCTTATTCACCATACATATGCCACGCATAAATACCTGCTGTGCGGAGAGAAGTGGCCTGGCTTCCCTGGATGTGGGGAAGCTCTAACAATCCACTACGTGCTGTGTCTTGTCGGCATCTTTCTAGTGAACGGTCGATTTTTTTCCAGCGCCCTTGGTTTGCAGGATATTCTGAGTGATGATGTTTGCCCCATTCCTGAGGTTTTCCATTTGCTTGCTCATGCTGTTCGTTTTTCTGTGATTTTCTCCGTTTCGTAGTTTGTGTACCGTCTTGTCCTTTGTTTGCTATCTGCACGTTAAGTTTCCACGGTATACTGAGAATACTGCGCACACTCTCCGTGTGCGCAGTATTCTCACAATATGTTTATTAATATTTTTTGGGCGATCAAAAACATGACATACATAGTCGTTCATATATATATATATCTATATATATATATATTAATAGTATATTTATATAATATATATATATATATATATATATAGTATTATATATATATATATATATGAATTGAACTTTAAAGATGCTTTACAAACAAAAGATCGATTATTTCATTTAGAACATTGCTTATATCAAAAATGAATATTGTCATGTTATTGATCAATGATTATAATCCCATCTACTTGAATTTCGTCATCATACAAACACAACCATGTCATGTATAAAATGTTCACAATGTTTTTCTGGTATTCACAGTCTGCTTATATATTACATCTGCACAATATTCACAATATTTCATCTGCTTCTGCCAGGGGCCCGGGAACGATTTCAAAGTTGGTGTGGGGGGGGGCTAAACCAGTTTTGGCTAGTCAGTAGTAGAGGTGGCAAAACGTGGACCCGAGGACCCAGTCTCTAGACCCAGTCTGGACCCAGTTGGTCCCAGGCTGGGTCCCACCAAATGACACCGGGTACAGACTGGGTCCAACTTATGTGTCATGCTAATTTCACGCAAATACGAGCTGACACGCAGGTTTCTATGTGCTGTTGGCCAATCTGAATTGAATTGTATGTATTTGCAACTACATGAGTTAGTTTACTTGCACTAACTGTAGAATGCAGATTTGTCAATATAATTTGCAAAACGAGATTTTGCTAGTTGGGTCCATTGGGTCCAAACGTGCCTTGCACCGGATATAACTGGGTCCATCTATGAGTTTTTGAGACCGGGTCGGGTCTGGGTCCTAAAAATATCAACTTTTGCCACCTCTAGTCAGTAGCCACCACATTTTTCTTCGGTGGATTTCGACTTTTACTTCAACTGGAGCCCTACGGTGATTTTCGTAATGAATGCTAATAATAAAACACTCAAAAATGAAAATAAATTTATTTAACACCATATCATTATATATCACAATGATCGTAAAACAATGAGGTTTTATAATAATTAAACATAACATAACATAAACAAACATAACATTAACATAAACATTCATAATAATTTCGGACAGGTACATTTTATCAGATTTTAAGGCTGATGCCGTGATGTGGAAACATATTTCGTCTATTCTCTGATAGGGATGTACTATAAAATGAAGTTTTTCGAAAATGCAAAAAAAGGCCTCTCAGAACCTGTTCCATGGACCTAAAAAAGAGACTTGGTGCATCGATTTTGGTTCTCCTTAAAAAACTACCACCTCGGAAAAAATGTAAAAATGCACTAATAGCACTGGCTGGATGCCACAAAGTGGTCGTTGACTCGTTCGTCCCTCTTTTTATTCTCAACCGGCGAAGCGCAGCACCGCCAAATTTTGGTACACCTCTTTGGGCATTAAATTACCCAACTTTGTAAAAGTTTTTGACTGAGGTCATCTCAGGTCGGTCAAAGTCCCATGTCAGTGACCC
The DNA here is from genome assembly GCA_014673585.1 of Semibalanus balanoides. Lineage (NCBI taxonomy): Eukaryota > Metazoa > Arthropoda > Thecostraca > Balanomorpha > Balanidae > Semibalanus > Semibalanus balanoides. Next base: position 7,745 of record VOPJ01014598.1, on the reverse strand, counting down.
TCACCGTTCAAAAATGTTTGCGTTAACGTGCCAAGCCAGCAGTCTTTTTTCGAAAGTTTTGAAACTTGCAGGATTTCATAAAATATCAGTAAACCTGTACAATTCGTATATCTCGGATTTTTCGTATCGTGACCAAAAAGGGTCAGGTCCAATTTCCTGACCTCCTCCCATTATAAGTGAAATGGGAAAATAAACAAAATGTTTCCTTTCATAAAATATGCATTGGATTAGGCTAATTCTTTCAGAAATAATGCTATTTTTAGCTAATTATAAAATGATCAAGGTGCAAGTTGTTGGTCAGTGATCTCTACAGGTCATCTTGCAGTCATCTGAGGTCATCCAGCAATGAATTTGTTAATAAACTTTGATAGAAAAGAGAGAAGGAGAGGAAGGTGACGAAAATGTGTTCGTTCTAAACTGGCCGCGTTGCGCCATATGCAACATGACCTTAACTGGTCACAAAATGACCCTTGACCTTAGGTCAAATTTTGAAGTTGACCTTACCAAGGGTCAACGTAATATATTGTTTCAAGCGCAATCAATGAGACCAAAACGATGGCGTCAAAATGTTTACCCTATCTTTTCTTAGGTAACATGCTATTCACGAAAAACTGTTTTTGCTAAAAACAAGTAATGTTTTTGACCTTTCCAATACCTCTGGAGCCTAAAACTATTGATCTGAGATCAATTTTGAGGAACATAGCATGCGAATTGCAAATTTCAAATGGCTATCGATTGTCTCTCAAATTGTTTTGCTCCTAGCTATCAATAGTTCCGAGATAATTGGGGGTTTCTGGAAAGAGTCCTAAAAGAGTCCTAAAACCGGAAATCTGACCTTTGGTGACCATGGTGACCTCAATTGTGACCTGATCCAAGAAAACAACTGAAATAATTTCGATAGAGCTTTGCCCGTAGAGCTATTCTAATGCCGTTTTTTCCGCTTGTCCGCTACGTGCGTAGTTTGGAGATCTCACGGGGGGGCGGAAATCACCCCCCCCTGCAGTTCGTGTTCGGCGCGAACCCCCTGCAAGTTGCGGCGGGTTAATAGGCACTGGCTGGATGCCCAAAAGTGGGTTCGTTGACTCGTTCGTCCCTCTTTTTATCTCATAACTTACGGATCCATTTCAGTGGACATCGATCAATTTTGGTAAGGGCCGTTAAAACGATTCATTTCAAACATTTTGACACCTATGACAATAGTTACAGGTCAGGTCACGGAGTTATGTACGTCCCACAACCAAAATCTGCGCAACGTTTTTTTTTAGCTGATGGATGCTCTGATTGCTACTTATCTCATTATTATCACATTTGGCGTTAGAAATCGATCATAACGGTTAATCAGTGGTGGATATAGAGGGGGAGGCCATGTCCGCCACCCACTTCGAGCCTAAAGGGGCCCAAATAGCCTTGGGGGGGGGGGGTCCATAGCCGATCAAAAGTCTCTTACGATTCATCCTGTTTTCAAACAAATCGCAAAGTGCATTTTGTCTAACTCTGACTTCCAGAAGGAAAGCCATTCTAGCCTCCAGAGAGCCGCACTCTAGTCTCCGTAGGGCCATAGTTTGGCCTCCAGAGAGCCACTCCAGAGAGCCCACTCGTCTGGTCCCCTCCGTAGGGCGCAAGTTTGGCCTCCAGAGAGGCCACTCCTTGATCACCAGAACGGCTCATTGGGTTTGTAGAGGCCTATTTTAGGCATGTGAAATGTATATTTTTGAATAAAGAGGTTCATTCTAGTATATATTTCTGTTCATTGTTCAAAGGGCCCCTCAACCTTGGGGGCCCTTTTGATCCAATTAAGACAAATATATGCTAGAATGGACCTCTTTTAGTTCAAATATACCTTTTCACATGCTGAATGGGCTCTAATAATCAGAATGGGCCTCTTCCAGTCAGAAATGGGGCCTTCTGGTAATCAGAGTGGCCTCTGGAGGCCGACGTGACCTACGGAGACCAGAATGGGGTCTCTGAGACCAGAATTGGTCCTCTGGGAGGGTCAGAGTGGACAAATGCACTTGCGATTTATTTTTGAAAACGGATTGAAATTTGTTAAGAGTGACTTCGATCGGCTATAAACCCATCCTTGGGCTATTTGGCCCCTTCGAGGCTCAAAGGTGGTGGGGGCATGCTTCCCCCTCTGTATCCACCTCTGATAACCGTCATGATCGATTCATAACGCCAAGTGATGATAATAATGAGTTAAGTAGCATGAGAGCATCCATCAGCTAAAAAAAAATGTTGCACAGACTTTTGGTTGTGACATCATAACTCCGTGACCTGACCTGACCTGGAACTCTTTCTGGTGTCAAAATGTTCCAAATGAATTGTTCTACCGGCCTACCAAAATTGATGATGTCACTGAAGTGGATTGGAAGTTATTGAGAATAAATACAGGGACGAACGACCACTTTGTGGCATTGCTATTAATGCATTTTTTATATGTGGTAGGTTTTTGGAAAGGAGAACCAACATCGATGCACTAAGTCTCTTTTTAAGATCCATGGAACAGGTTCCGATTTCTTTTGCATTTTCGAAAAGGCCATTTTACAGGGTGTCCCAAAATTGATGTCACACCCTTCCACGGGCTTTATTTCCCCAGTTGGTCGCAACGCGAAGGGAATTTCGCCAGGACCATCCTTCAGGGCTTCGTTACGAGTCCACTGGTCACGTGACCCCCTGACCACCGTGACCTAGCCCGCCGCGAGGGTGACGGGGTAATTTTCGGATTGGCACCCAGCGCGCACGGACCAGGTGTCCAGAATGGTCAAAGAGCAGTCTTTTTCGACCCGCTGCCGGGCTGTTGGCATGGTGAACGGCGGGACGACCCATGGTCAGGTTGGCGGGAAGCTGGCCGTCACTTGTCGCACCATCTGCCGCTGGCTGTTTGCGACAGAAGCGGATTGACCCCGGATAACCGAACGGGCCGCGGGAGGAAGAGCTCTGTCATTCGAGCGGCCAAAATCGTAATGGCCAAGTCCGCGCTGAAAAGAGGCCAGTCAACAAGAAAACGGGCGCTGAGGCTGACGGCCAGCGGTCACCGGGTATCAATACTATCCAAGTTGACGGTGCACAGATACCTGAGAAAATCTCTGCGGCTAAAACTCATCAAACCCCGCCTCCAGCCAAGGCTGACGAAGTCGCAGAGGCGCAAGAGGCTGGAGTTCGCCATTGCGGGGCTTAACTGGACCGTCCAGGACTGGAGACGGGTTCTGTTCTCGGACTAGTCTCCGGTTGCACTCTTCCACTCGCTCAACCGGCAAAACGTTTCGTTTTGAGTTTCGAGTTTCGTTTCGAGTTTCGAGTTTCGCCCCGCCGTTCACCATGCCGACAGCCTGGCAGCGGGCCGACAAAGACTGCTCTTTGACCATGCTGGACACCTGGTCCGCGCGTGTTGGGTGCCTATCTGGAAATGACCCCGGCCACCCTCCCGGCGGGCCGGGTCACGTCGGTCAGCGTGTCACGTGACCAGTGGACTCGCAACAAAGCCCTGAGGGCCAGTCCTGGCGAAATTCCTTTCACGGTGCGCCCAACTGGGGGAATGGAGCTCGTGGAAAGGTGTGACATGAATTGTGGGACACCCTGTATAGTACACCCCTATCTCTGGCAGATATGCCGCACCAGCTTGCCAAGCTTTGGAGCGCCGATGAGCTCCTGGACAACGTCGCCGGAACCCGGCCGATCCACCTGCGTCCCGCCGCAACCCGGCAGGATCGTCCCGTCCCAGTGAACGGTAAGAGGCGTGTCAGAAACGAAGGTTGTCTTGACTTCCGCGGCCAGCTGGGACCGCTCCCACTCACTACTGTGACACTTCCGCGGCAAAGGGCATTACAAATCGACAGGCACCGCTGGCACTGTCGCATTTTTAATGCCCTTTGCCGCGGGAGTGTGGTACGCCGATGCCAGATGCATATATGTCAAACAGTCATGTCTGCTGTCGGTTTGAATTAGATGTGCCGAATTGAGCTAAACAGATTCCGATTCGCATTAAGAAAAGGTGTAGAAGACAAAGTTTAATTTTCCCGAAACTTCGGCGATAGTTATGACATATCTGTTGACGTCAGAATTGCGTCATACGCAAACTCTGCCGCAAACTTTCTGTAACCATTGCCATAAGAACCAATCATAACGATCATGTTACTGTTGTAACGTTACAAACAGCCTGCGTATAGTTAGTAAGTGTTATTATTGTCTAGGTCCTTAAGTCCGTCATTGTGTGCAACAGCTTTCGTATCCAAGCTATCATTTGCATGACGTCATACATTGTCATGAATTTGCTTATGTCCATGAAGGTGAAAATAGAAACATGACCATTTTTCGATTCGATGGATCTATCGTCCAATCAAATGTCATATTCGTTTTTAACCTCTAAATGATTTAATTGATGATTACATTTCATGACTAGTAAAATTATTAGATTTCTGGAAACTTTCAAGGGAAACCTTATTCCTTTAAAAATCATGCCTAATCGGGGGGAGGAGGCGATCCTGGGGAGCTGCCACGCTTTCTTTCCCCGGTGGCGACGCACCTGGCTTTTTGCATCAGGTTTCTTATACAGAACCTCGCTGACAAAGGACAAAAATCAAGTAAACATGAGCAGAAGCGTGATGTTTGCAGAATTTTGTAAAAAATCGCACTTTTGATGTCTTATAATATGTTTTTGTTTGCGGAACGTTCAGATCAGCAACGCCAAAGCTGGGGGAGGGGGGGGGGGCGCCGCCCCCGCGGTCCCAAAGTTTTGGGGGATAAGCGCCCCCGCTGCCCCCCTCTATTTACGGGCCTAATGGCTTTCTGCAGTATTCGCACAATATTCATCTGCTTACCGTCACTGTAGGGCTGAACGACCGCGTTATCCTTGAAGTCTGTTCTTAACCTTTCAACTAGGAGGTTATGGATGCCATATAACTTAGCAGTTGTGGTGTCCATAAGTCCAAAATCATCATCAGCATAATAATCACAAGTTTGGTCCTTCTCTAATACCGATATTTTAACATGTCCCACTTTTGCTCGTGCCACGCGCTGCTATACCGCCTCTGGCATGACGCACCATACTAATATCAAAACTTTGCCAAATTTATTCAGTGGTACTGGATATAGACAATGGGAAACAAAAGAACATGATCGGCTGAATGGTTACAGAGCAATAAGCACCTGAAAACGTCGTCTTTGTATCCAAAATCACTATTTGACATGCCTGACGCCTGCGTGTGTTAAGGGATGTGATGCCCCTGTCAGGTCATACCAAAAACACAATTAATTCGATGGACCTATTCAATGGGGAAACCCCGAACATGACCGGTTGAATGGTTGCGGTGCAGTAAGCTTATGAAAAGCGTGACAGTCGGGTCTAGTTACAAATATGTCTGCACGGCGAGAAACCTCGCGGGCACTTCACGCCCGCTCCGTAATACAGATTGGTCCGTCATTTCGATGCAGTGCCACCATCCAGTCTAGTCAAGTCTATGCTTTGTATTCTAATCGAACTATTTGCATGGAAAAGTATCTATCACCTTAGCAAATACCCTCAGAAGTAATTAATTTGCACAGTAACTGGAATTTGGCTCCCGCCTTTACGCCGCACCTGAATCCTGCCCCTACCCGTACCATGGATGAGATATATGGATCGGCAACTCTCCGTCTGCGCCTCTGATTTCGGCGACAGCGCCGGCCACATGGTTTCCTGTATGTCGTTCTATGATAAGCCGCCCGAGCCGCGGCAGTTTCCTGTATGTCGTTTGGTCGGCCACGGGCCACGTTTCCGATCCATCTGTCATCCATGCCCGTACCACCTCGCATGTAAACCACTCGAAGCGTGACGCTATATCTGAGCCTCTCACGGCTCCGTCGCCCTCCCGCTGCTGGCAATGTGTACCTGGTCACAAATCTCCGACGCGCTCCTGCCCGGTCGGCGGTGGTGAGCTCTCCGACTCCCTGGTGGGCGTTCAGCGGCGGCTGACGCGCTCCTGCACGGTCGGCGGTGGTGAGCTCTCCGACTCCCCGGTGGGCGTCAGCAGCGGCTGAGGCGCGCTCTCCCAGGTAGTCCCCCGAGGTCCACTCGGAGGGTGTGTAGCTCTGCGCGACTACCCGTGAGGCGTTACATCAGCGGCAGAGGCTAGCACGCAGGTGCCTGCGCCGCGTCCGCAACCTAACCAACACCAGTAGGGTGTGACTCTCCGACTCCCCGGTGGGTTCGAGCGCGGCTGACGCGGCTCCCGCTGCCCGGATCAGCGGCCCGGCGCTGAGCTCTCCGAGTGCTCCCAGGGTGGGCGTTCAGCACGCCGCGATGAACGCCCTGCGTGGGCGGCCTGGCAGTCACGAGCGGGGATGCTGAAGCTCTATCCGACTCCCCCCTGTGGGCGTTCAGCGGCGGCTGACGCGCATCCTGCCGCCAGGGTCCGGCACGTGTGTAGAGGGGCTCTCCGACTCCCCCCGCAGTGGGCGTGTTCAGCGGCGGCTGACGCGCTCCTGCCCGGTCGGCGGCAGCTGCGAGGCTCTCCGACCCCGCGGCGTTCCAGCGGCTGCTGAGTGCTGCCTGCCCGGTCGGGCCGGTGGTAGCTCTGCGCGACTCCCGGTGGGCGTAGCGGCGGGCCTGACGGCTCCTGCCCGTCGCCTGTGGTGAGCTCTGCCGACGTGCCCCGTGTGGGGCGTTCAGCGGCGGCCTGACTTGGGCGCATCCGGTCTGCGGCCGGTCGCGGTGGTGAGCTCTCCGACTCCCCGGGGGCTTCAGGCGGCGGCTGGACGCGCTCACTTGCCCGGTCCCCACGCCAAGGTGGTGAGCTTCGTCCGACTCACCCGGTGGGGTTAAGCGCGCGCTGACCGCTCTGCCCGGCTCTGTGGCGGCACGGAACAGCTGTCGCGGACGGAAGCGGCGCGGAGCAGATGAAACATCGGCGCTGAGCGTGACGCGCCAGCGCTGAAAGGTGGGCTTCATTGCAGCTCTGTCCACTCGGCTCCGCTGACTTCACTTCAAACGAAAAGGCGTCAGTGATGTGCATTTAAATGCTGCTACAGTTATTGCGTTTCAGCTTTTTCGTGTCAGGCCCGCGGTCGACGGATAGTGCGATGCCGTGGCCGTGCAGTGCGATGGTCAGACGGCTTCAGTGTCTTACCAGGCTGTGGGTGTAGGCTGGCTGGCTGGCTGGCGTGACCAGCGTGTGGGCGGACGCTGTGAGGGTAGACACCGCTGTCGATCAGGTCATTTCTCGGGTCACGGATTGGGTTCAGTTCGGCTGCATTTGTGTTTCAAACAGCAATGCAGCAGTGTTTCCCGTAGCCTACTCGCTCCGTTTGGCTATGCGTCCTGTGGTGCGCCAAAGCGTCAGATCGTCGGCAAGAGCGATGGTGACTTCGGGGGCAGGCTGTGGTTGGTGTTGATAGGCGCTGACTTTCGGTATCTAGTCGACATCTGCTGCCATGGGAGGTTCCGGCACCAAAGCAGAGCTCCCTGAATATTCCGGGTACTGTCATGGATACCAAAGTGCTGTGTGAGTGTGTCCCCCTGGACTTGATTCGTTTTGCTTCTATAGCTGCTGTGACGGCTGATCATATGCACAGGCCATAGCGTACAGTGTAGTGCCACAGATAACATGATACCTGGATCGGACACTCAATTTTCGGCCTCTTATTGCAGAGCCGAAATTTGAAACGGAGCTTCTAAGCTAATACACTTTATGTCTCGGCTCGTGTAAATGCGAGTCCAGCACCGTCATTCACTGCTGTGCTTAGCAATAAGAGGCCGAAAATGTAGTGTC
>VOPJ01014597.1:0-20737 GCA_014673585.1 Semibalanus balanoides | reverse complement strand
GTGTCTGTGTGTCTGTGTGTCTGTGTGTCTGTGTGTCTGTGTGTCTGTGTGTATGTGTGTCTGTGTGTCTGTGTGTCGGGCAGCCGTGGACGGCTGTTTCCTGGGACGGCACCTGATCGCCGTGGCTCCTGACGGCACCTGACGTGGCTCAGTGTTAACTGCGCACTCCAGCTTATTGCGACGCGACGCGTCATTGCAGGCTTTGTCCTCTTCAGCAGCAGTAACAGCTACGAGACTTAGCTGGTCTCTCTCGCTCTCTCGCTCTCTCGCTCTCTCGCTCTCTCGCTCTCTCGCTCTCTCGCTCTCCTCCCGCCGTCCCTTCCGTCTCTCCCGCCTTCTCCGCCCTCTCTCCCGCGATATCCCTCCCGCCTCTATACCGCTCTCTCGCTCTCTCGTCTTCTCGCTTTCTCGCTCTCTCCGCTCTTCTCGCTCTCTCGCTTCTCTCGCTCTCTCGCTTCTCTCGCTTTTATCTCGCTCTCTCGCTCTCTCGCTCTCTCGCTCTCTCGCTCTCTCGCTCTCTTCGCTCTCTCGCTCTCTCGTTCTTTCTCGTTCCTCTTCGTTCTCTCGTTCTCTCGCTTCTCTCGCTCTCTCCGCTCTCTCGCTCTCTCGCTCTCTCGCTCTCTCGCTCTCTCGCTCTCTCGCTCTCTCGCTCTCTCGCTCTCTCGCTCTCTCGCTCTCTCGCTCTCTCGCTCTCTCGCTCTCACTCTGTAAGCTCTCTCCCCCTGACTCCGTCTCCGTCTCCGTCAGCAGTGCAGAGCAGGCCGGGCTGAGAGATGACCAGTTCCCGGTCGACAGTTCCTAGCTCCCACGCTGGCACTGGTCCAGCTCTTGTCGCGCCACGCTCCAGAGACAAGGGACGACGTATCACGGACGGTCGAAGCCACCTCGCCCGTGCCACACCAACCCGCTACATCCCCTTCATCCCCTCCTTCCCCGTCCCCTCCCCTCCCCTCTCCCCCTCGTCCCCTGACCGCGCCCCTTGGCACCAGAGTCGGCCGAGTCTCTGCTGGGATCGTGCTGGAGCTCGGGGCTGCCCAGCGATATTTCGTCGTGACGGTGGTGCATACACGTCATGCCGCGGGTACATCACTCCACGGACATCTGGACTAGTTTGTTTGAGGCCGTATCGCGCAGATCGCTCACTCCCTGCCATCTAGATGTCTGCGATTTATGTGGAAGGCGACATACACGACTTTCCAGGCCTCTTAGCGGATAATACGCCGCGGTGTCACGGCCTTTTAATGGCGAACTTGCAGTAACAACCGTCATGTAGGCCGTATTTAAGTACTTATGTACGAGCCAGCTGGGTTCAACGCGCTAAGAATACGATGAAAGGAGCTTTGACCGAGTAAGCCAATGCTGGACGCAACACGATGAGCTCAGCGGACAGCCGCCAAGAGACGACAAACTAGGCCAACTTTTTCCTCGCCTTTTTAGGAGAACCGTTGTTCCTATGTCGTTGGATACAGTCTGATGCAGTATTCGAGACAAAAAATGTTTACCGTTTAAGTCCATACTGACCGCTATCGGGGGTAATCTGCGTCTTGACTCATCCACGTCCTCGTCCACGACATCGTCATCCACCACCCGCTATAGCACTTCACAGGACACCGTTTCCCGGTGTGAGTCGCTTTTCCCGTCCGGATTCCCTGCTGGTCGGCTGCCGAGAGAGTATCCCGTATAAGCTATGAAAGAGTACGCGAAAAGAGGGACTTCCTCGAGTTCGACAGCATGCTCTGAGCCTGGTACTGGTGGGCTCATCGCCTGGGATGGTCGTCCGAGGCATGGCGCGACATTCCAACCACGGACTGCAGACTCTGACCAGCCTGTCAGTGGCTCGGCGGACCGGCCAGATGCTACCCTGGGCCGGACGGTCTGCAGACAGGGCTCCTGCTGCAGTCAGGCATCCCCGACCATTACATCGCGATTCCCACCGGGCCATGGCTCGCTTGAGTTGTTTTGCGGCGAGCGATAATTGCTGCGGTATAAGTCGTTTTCATGGACGGAAGCGAGAAGTCTGAAGGAGACACGCGGCCGCGGAGTCATACTGACTATCATATACCACTGCCTTGAACATGCTGTCGTCCTGGCTGGACCTGCCGTCCAGTCCGGTACTCGTCCACTCGGTACTGCAAGATGACAACTGCAGGAGGCTTACCGCTGGGGATCCTGAATGTCCTGACAAAGGTGACTCAAGCTGGCCGTGATCAGCGTGTGTACGTGGGCCGAACGCTTCACAGTGCCTGTAGACCGCCATTGCCGTGAGAATCAGAGATGCTTCCGACGGGAAATGGCTCGGCGGCACGACATATTGGCGCCATGGGCAGTGGGCTGCACTGCCTCGCGTCACGAGCAGATGTATGTAAGTTCCTCCAGTCTCCACTGACTTGGCTCGGTACATTACCACCGATGTGGCACGTGGTGCCTCTGTTGACGCTTGGCGGCGACTGCGGCTTATTTGACACGGTATCCGGCCACTTGCTATTGTTTCATATCGGTACTGTGTATTTCTGGCTTGCCAGACGAGAACCTGCAAATGCTAGACTCCTGTTTCTTCTCGGGGTCTTACAAGAAACCAGCTGCTCTATGGAACAAGATATCTCGTCTATACGTCCCAGTGTATACAATTTATCAATTATACGTTTGGTTCGAACATCAAAATCGGTCAAAATCAATATTGTCCGATTCTGAGACAGCACTGGATCGTGGCACAGTGGCAGGGGCCGACGGCGACGCCAACCATTAGCGACGGCCCCGTCTGGCCCGCGGCGGGAGACAAATCGCCTGCCAATCTACACAGCATTAGTCTGCATTGTCTGCAGCGCAGCATCCGCCCTGCCCCAAACAGCCTTGTACTGCCCCGGCCCGGTCCCACCCAGCCCCCTCTCACCCACTCCTATATGTGATCTTTCTCTATGTCCTGCCCCGGCCCGGTCCCACCCAGCCCCCTCTCACCCACTTCCATATGTGATCTTCCTCTACCCCTTCACTGTGCTCCTCCTCTGCCCCCTCGCTGTGACCTCCCTCGACCCCCTCGCTGTGTCCCTCCTCCACTTCGCAGGAGCAACGAAGACGGATGCAGCAGCGCACCACGCATGACCAGATTGTTCTTTGGCGCTCCAATGACCTTGGTGTGCTATGCTGCGAAGGAACATAAATACAGATTTCCCTGCGCTCATGTGACACATGCTATATGCCTGATCAATGTACGGAACCTTGAGCGGACAGTCACTGACTCACTATCACTAACAGTGGAGCCGAAGCTGGCCGTGCAGCTTGCTGGGTGACGTGAGTGTAGGAGTTCTCGGAAATGAGACTGAACAAACCGGTTTTGTCAATTGGATATACGATTCAATAGTAGAGATATCAGATAGTACTGGCACATTCAAATAGTTTTCCCGGGACTTCGGTTTCAGTTAAACTTATGCTCCGGGAAATCCATGCTGCTATCGGTACTTAACACTCAAGATGCTGGTTCCCGCTGATCTCATCGAATTCGATATTCATTCGCAATAAATAATGCACAACATGACATCAGTCTACAATCTACATATATGACTCATTGACTCATGCCTCATTATGCTGAATTCATGCAGCATGTATGTGCCCTGCGATAACCTCTGCCAGGCTTCAGAGTAACGGTATAACGCAAAGTAGGTATCGTGCCGGATACTTCGTTGGCTTATCGAAACGGCTATCAAAACCGACATTTATATTGGTACCGATGGTGGGGTTCAGTTAACTCGGAAGACAGAAATGTCCCACCGCAAACAGCTGAATCAGAATGAATTTACAATTTTTGCTGGCATCCTGAATTTGATGTTTTTCTTACGCCTTTTGAAGCCAGAATCACAATGTTTGTTTTAGTTCTTTCATCACGTCGCTGGTCGCCACTCCTCTTATCTTTGTTGGCTTATTTAGTGAATGAATATGGGAATGTTTTTCCACCGCATTTTGACGTCCTTTTTGCTGTCTTTTTCCCTGGACCATTATGGTAGTTATGGTGACAAGTGTTGTTTGACACAACAATGGAGCCCGTTAGCCAGAAGTGACGGGGATAAAATCACGCACTCGTGGCTGGTGGTCCCAGTGCAAATAGCCGATAGGTACGAAAGCACTCATGGTCTATTGAATGATTTAAACCTTCAAGTAATATGCTCGTGAGGATAGGATACCCGGAAAAGCATCGACTCCTTGCATTAATGCACACGTTCTGAAAGAATGTACCTGACGCTCGTTCCAAGATCATCCATTAAGATAAACATTTTTTATTTTTTTTTTTATTTTATTCAACTGTATCACCAACGGGATGAACCCAATGACAGGCGAAGTCAAAAAGTAAAAACACAAACATCATACACTACTAAACAAAGCAACAAAAAGTTGTGAAGAAAATGAGCAATCACAGAAAGAAACATTAAGTAACGCTGGTATTACGCGGCACGCTAATAACATCATGCAGTCCAACCCACTGCTTCCCTACATACTTAAGAACCCTGCCGCTTGCAAGGACCATGGCTATTCATCGAAGAGTGCAGTCCAACCCCGGACAACTCTTATCTCTTAGGAAGGCGTTCGAAGATATCGCATGCGAGTGAACATCCCATCTTTACAATGTTGACACGAGGAGCGTGAAGCAGCATGGAGCAGGTTTTGGTTGGGCGGGACATCGATCGAGTGGCCACGTGAATAAAAAAGCTTTCGAGCAACCGGTTGTCCAGGTTGCTGCATCAGAACGTTTCTGAGAGAAAAGGAAGGTTCATGCTGTAACTCGCCTTGCGGCCTAGAGTGGGTTTATTTTGAAGTAGGTGACAGAGGTCTCGATGGGGAGACGAGAAGGAGCATTCCGGACTGGGTGTGGTGAAGCAAGCCACATAAGGAATTTGTGCTCACCCCGATCGACCCGCCTATGTATGGTGGAGTCAGCCGCACCAGCCCAGCTATTACAGTTGAAAACTCGAGAATTGATCGCACGTTGGAAAAATAGGCCGCGACAATAGCGGTGCGATTGAAGTTTGTACCGTGCTTGGAGCCAGATTGAAAAGAGCGGATGAGTAGACCCAGAGATCGATTTGCTCGTTTCACGATGCTGTCAACGTGCGCCGGACAGAAGTAAAGTTTCCGATCCAAGGTTCAACACCAAGGTCACGTATCTCCACGGCATCAATCAAGTTTAGAAGAGCTTCCCAAAATATGTAGCTGGTCTGGGACTGCGTGCGCGCCTGAGGGTGATCGTGAACGCTTGCTATTTTGATGGATTTAGTTTAGTCCCCATCTGATACCATAGCTGAAAGACTATTCAGATCACCCTGCAGCACGTGCGTCGTCAATATGCGGGCTGCAAATTGTTTGCGATAAATTTTGACGTTCTCGGGCATACATTGAGACCAAATCTGCAGTCGTAGGGATCGTGGTTAGATGCGTTGATGAACAGAGCGCGAAAAATCAGAGGCTGCCAAAATCGATCCCTCTGGAACTCCAGAGATGATACCAGGTTTCCAATCGGTAGAGCTTTCTCCGTTCACGATATAACCCTCTGACGCCTATCGGACAGTACGAGCACGAAACATTTAGGAGCGTTTGTCCACAAAGACTGTATGAATGTTCAAGCTTTGTGATAGTAAGCGCGGATTAAACACTTGAAATCAGGATCCGAATAGTCAGTGTAAATAGCGTCCGTCTGGTAACCGTTCGATATGGCCTCCCACGCGGTTTGAGAAACATGGCTAAGTTCGTGGCGCAAGATCGTTTGCGAAACCAAAGCCATGCTTTCTATGCAGATAACAGATGAGGACATGCAGTACAGTTGGTCGTACACGACTATCGACTCTAGAATCTTCCCGAAGAGACTGACAGGGAAGACCGAACGATAATGAGGCTTTTTTTATTTTCGGCTTTTTTGAAAATCGGAATAATGTTGCTTAGCTTCCATCTCTCCGGGAAGACTCCACCTGCGACAGACATTTCTAGCTAATCTTGCGTTGAGCGGCACCACTAACTCCTCCGCAACTCTACACATAACACGCGCCACTGATGTTATCGGTTACCGCATGCCTTGTTCGCGCTAATGCTTCGGCAGAGGCTCCTCACCCGACATCGGACACATGCAGTTTGCAAGAGCATCTAAATCATAAAGCGGGCGCCTCAGGTAATTGCGCCACAGCCAGGTCTAGAAAATTTGGACGCGAAAGCCCGATTGAGAAGTGTCGCAGCGCTCGGTATCTCCGGTTACCGACTGAGTAATTGACCGTGCGTCACAAAGAACAGGAGAGACAGACGATTTTTTGGTGACACATTTCAGAAATGACCAATAGCGCTTAGGGTTGGTCCGAAAATCGTCGGTGAGCTTGTGAAGGTAATGTGAGTAGCGGTGCGACGAAACAGTTTTGAATTGCTCTCTCTTGTCGCCAAACGTCGCGCAACCTGTCGGCATGGATTGCGTCGCATGCGAGAAAAAACGCTGCGTCCCTTTCAGGCGCAGGACAGGAAGCGAACTCCCGATCCGAACCACGGCGGCCGTTCCTGTGCGTCGCCAGTTCCCAACCGTAGGATGTGGTCGGCTATGGCGGAGTTCAGGACGTCGACGCTAGAACTCGTCACGACCGCAATCTCTTGGACGTCCATGCCGTCCAGAATCCCCCAGTGGATGAGGGACAAGCTCCGTCGCAGGCCCGCGAAGTCGGCGCGCTCGTTCCAAGATCATCCATTAAGATAAACATGAAGCAGCGCAAGATTTCTAGTCATATCGCATTCTTTTTCACCTCCACACCTACTCTGACAGTTGCCGTGGTTTCTGTCATGTTGAATATGTATGCGGTTCATCGCACTTGCATGCCGCTCCAGTGATCTGACCCCAGGGTCAGACTCAGACTAAATAGCTAAACTCCGACTGACGACACTGGTCCAGCCGCACGGTTCATCGGTGTCATTGCCGTCTCCGGAGTCGAGGACATTCTTCAGCCTCTCACGGGGTCACACGGTGACCTCCGGGGTCAGGCTGCTGACCTCCAGTGGCAGGGGAGCCGGAACTGTCCGAAAGTTGGGGGGCCGGAGGCATTTTGAAGTCGATTCTTTCCTTGCAACGCCATAGGCGTAATGATAAAATCTGACAATGTTGGGGGGGTTGCCCCCTCTGCCCCCCCCCCCCCCGCAGTTTCCTGCGTCCTTGTCCAGGGGTCAGCAATGTGACCTTCTGCCGCCCGGCGGGATGGTAGTCATGTCCTTCAGCTACGGCTGCAGCTGACCGCTGCACAGGACCGGGGTCGGAAAAGGCGACATCCGGTGCCGACTGAGGTCAAAGGCACCTCACAGCGACCTCACAGGCTGAGTGCAACGCGATGCGGGTGGTCTCTTATTCATGCCAGACCTCGCGGTGGGATTCTACAATCGGTTGAGTTCGCTTTTATGTGCGCCTGCCTCAGCCATTGTAGCCAGCCACTATAGCTGGGTTCCCTGGAGTGGTTGTCTGACAGGCTGTTAACGACGCCTGTTTATGGGCGTCTTAAGGCCGACTCTGCCGTCGTTCGTAACCAAAAGATGCTCAGGCATGCTCATTGTACATCGCACGTTGCACATTGCGAATTGCACGTGTTCGTGATGAAGCAATGCTCGTACACGCGAGGCACACGTCATAACAATGACTGGTGATAACAAGATGTATAGACGTAATACTGACCCCGATAGTGCAACTACATAGTTGTAACGAGCTCTGCTTGATACGCCACACCCGTGACCCATGTCCCTGGACTGAATGTTGATGACAAATAGGTGCCAATCATGATGACAAATAAAATGACAAATATACCTATCCGAAGAAACTTGGATAGTTGGATCTTGCCGAGTGTGCGTCCCGTGTTTTGAATCCTGCCGTCACATGTGTACTGTATTTAGTATACTGTATACACTATACAGATCGTTAGTTTGGAGAGGCAACGTTTTTTTTTTAGGGAATTCCAAAAAGTATCATACAATTCTGAAAACTCATCGGATTTCGCTTCCTTATGCATTGAAAGCTGATTAAAAACAAACTTGTCTTCGTAAAAGCTGCTTAGATTTTCCTCTTTATCAGCAAATGTATCAATTTTGCGACGATTTCAGACGTTTTTTTAGGGACATGGCTGCTTTGCCCCACCCCCTGGATCCGCTATTGTGTTGTATACCTTCGACCGTTTGTTGTGAAGTCAGCTATGTATCTCACAGTCGGCTGTTGAAGTCGGTTCCGTTATCAGCCTACTGTATATTGTAACACTCGGCTGTGTATTGCAACACTCGGCTGTGTATTGTCACACCCGGCTGTGTATTGTAACACCCGGCGGTGTATTGTAACACTTTGCTGTGTATGTAGCACTTTGTTGTGTATTTTAACACCCGGCTGTATATTGTCACACTCGGCTGTGTATTGTAACACCCAGCTGTGTATTGTAACACCCGGCTGTGTATTGTATCACCCGGTTGTGTATTGTAACACCCGGCTGTATATTTTAACATCCGGCTGTGTATTGAAACACCTGGCTGTGTATTGTCACAGCCGGCTGTGTATTGTCACAGCCGGCTGTGTATTGTCACAGCCGGCTGTGTATTGTCACAGCCGGCTGTGTATTGTAACACCCGGCTGTGTATTGTAACACTCGGCTGTGTATTGCAACACTCGGCTGTGTATTGTCACAGCCGGCTGTGTATTGTCACAACCGGCTGTGTATTGTAACACCCGGCTGTGTATTGTAACACTCGGCTGTGTATTGCAACACTCGGCTGTGTATTGTAACACCCAGCTGTGTATTGTAACACTCGGCTGTGTATTGTCACAGCCGGCTGTGTATTGTAACACCCGGCTGTGTATTGTCACACCCGGCTGTGTATTGTCACAGCCGGCTAGTGATTGTCACCCGGCTGTATATTTTAACATCCGGCTGTGTATTCGAAACACCTGGCTGTGTATTGTCACACCCGGCTGTGTATTGTCACAGCCGGCTGTGTATTGTAACACCCGGCTGTGTATTGTAACACCCGGCTGTGTATTGTCACAGCCGGCTGTGTATTGTCACAGCCGGCTGTGTATTGTAACACTCGGCTGTGTATTGTCACAGCCGGCTGTGTATTGTAACACCCGGCTGTCTCCACCCTGCCCAAGCCTGCCCGCTTGGCAAGGCGGCCGCGGCCGGCGGATTTCGCCGCCAGGCATACCGGCTATGACTCAGACGCTGCTGTTTACAAGGCCAGAGGCGCGGTCCGCCGGTCAGTCGGTGGAGGCCTCCCTGGCCTCCGTCTGGGCCAGTCACGGGGCCCTCCCTCTCTCCCTCGCTCCTTATCTCCCTTCAGACGGGTCAGCTGCTCTCCGACAAGGGTCAATCACCTGATAAAGATCACTTCTCACGGTGTTCATGTGAAGTCCTAATGCCAGGTGACGGGCACGGCTCTCATGTGTCTGAGAGGATTCTCGTCCTCAGAGACCGAGTACTTATCCAGGCCTTAGCCAGGCCGTATTCATGTGGCAAGCTCGTCGAGCCGATATCATTTGGGATTGCATGCATACATAAAATCGTATGTGTGTGTGTGTGTGTGTGTACTAAGCAACGACCTCCAGCCATTTCCCGATGCCAGTCCAATGTGTGGCGATGAGGTAACGTACTCGGAGGCCGGAGCAGGGTACAAACGACCTGACACCTCTGAGAAGTGAGAGAGAAGGCTGAGTGACGGCTGAGCTGGCAGACGGAGGCGTCAACCCTTGTCCGCCTCGTCCCGTCCGTTAGAGAGCTGTCGGTGACATCATCTCCCATCAGAGGACAGTCTGCTGGACCCTGACCCGCTCCCTGCAGTGCCTCTCCAGGGCGTCCGGCCCGCCCTGGCCCCGGCCCCTGCCCGGGGCGGAATCACACTCCACACCTGTCCTGTGGGGGCGTCGCTGACGACTCGACCCGACAAAATATGTCTCGTGCACAGTCACACCTGGCCGACGGCGAGAGAGAGCTGCTGGATAGGTGATGAGACTGCTGGACGGCGCGGATTGCACCACCAAGGACGCTAGGCATGTATAGGACGGATGAGTACGGGATGGATGAGGCGTCAGGAGGGTCACCGACGAGCGTCAGAGGCCACGAACGAGCCGAGGTCACTGAGACGGTCATGGACGAGTGAAGGTCACCGAGACGGCCACGAACGAGTGAAGGTCATCGAGACGGTCACGGAGGAGCCAAGGTCACCAAGGGTGACCTAGGTGTGACCCTCGGTGTGGCAGATGTTGTCGTTAGTTGTAAGTGGTCTGGCTCTGACACCTCGCCGCTGCCAGCTGCCGCTGAAATGTGGCGACAGGAGCTGAGGCGTTAACGTCGTAATGTAGCTGAAGTGGTGGCTCTAAAGCGAGCGTGATTCGGTTTGTTGTAACTTTCCGGATGATTAATTGCTCGTTGATTCGCTTAGAGCTGCTCGTTGAGAATCACTGTAAAGGACACTGGAACAATATTGGCTTTAGTACCTATCGCTGAAGTCAATAGGCTGATTTTTCCCTGGCATTGTTTTCTGCATTGCTCATTACCTGATGAGGTAATGAGCAATGCAGAAAACTGTCTGTTAGCTGTGACGGTAAATGTAACCACCCCAGGGGCTCTTCAGGAAAACTTGCTGGCCAGCAATGCTACTCCTCTCCAAACCGACCTGTTAAAAGCCATTCAGGAATACGGGACCTCACAGCATCCTGTCCTGGGACCTCACAGCCTCCTGTCCTGGGACCGCACAGCGTCCTGTTCTGGGACCTCACAGCGTCCTGTTCTGGGACCTGATAGCGTCCTGACCTGGGACCAGTCCGCGGTGTGTCGGCCGGTCGGGTCACGGTGGCGACTTTTTACACCGTCACCGATCCATTGTGTCGCAGACACTGAACGGCATGACGCGCCGCGGGCCGACCGCAGAGCCGACTGCGGTGACCGGTGACCGGTGACCGGTGACCGGTGACCGGTGACTGGTGACCGGTGACGGCACCACGCCAGTCACTCACCTCGCGCCTCTCACCTCTCCAGCTCTCCTGACAGAGGCGTCTAAACACCCCCGTGTGTCCTACATGTGACGCTGACGGCCGGGCTGACGACGTTCCTCGGCTGGTGGAGCATATGGTGCTACCTCTGTGACCGTGGTGCTACCTCACCCTCTCGTTTTTCTTTCACTCACTGTACTGTCTCGCAGCACGTCGTCTTTGTTGTCATTTTATCGAGCTTCCGCTCAGTATTCATTTTGCGCCCGAGCACCCCTTGCTCCAGCAGCCGAAAGCTTCCTCCTCTTTGATCAACATTCAACTCTCTTGTTCTCTGCCGTCTGTCGTCGGGTTTCCGGCATTTATCTCGGTAATCGGCCGCCACGCATTGCTGCACACATTGCTGTGCCATTAGCCGTAGGCCGCATATGCTCCCAGAATGGTTTGTCAACACGCATGGCACGTTAACAATCTCGCATTACACACTGATATACACTAACGGTGTGTGTCATTACACACTGATACACACTAACGGTGTGTGTACAGTGAGTCGGCACTGTACGACCCGGTGTATTGAGTTACGTGTAATGGTATCCCCGTGCCACATTTGTCCCTGGAGGGTGAGGGCATGAACATGATATTTGTGAGGTTATTGTTTTTTAGACACGCATAGTCGTATAGGCACACAACAGCGGCGACCTTAGCTATTCAGGAAGATATTTAATTTGTTCCCTGCGCCAAGTCAGCGATCCCTTGGGACTTGGGTCAACCTCAGCATCCATTGCAGGGCCGGACGTTCTCGGCTAGTTAACTAGAGTGAGGAGCATGGTAGGGTCACTTATCAGACCATCTTACCAGGAATGGTCTGATAAGTGTTCAGTTGTTATCGTCCTAAAGCCTTGCAGCGGATTTCCACATGTGCAGTTGAGGTCAAATGGATCGATGAATGCCCACACGGTGTTTCTATGGTAGGTTGAATTGATGCATATCAACTATCATCGCATGTCACACGACGGTGACAGGTCCATCGGTTGAGGCAATTGCGACGATCAATGGACAACAATGCTCAATTACAGCATTACTTCATCGTTCACCGTCGGCGGTAACGGATATCCTTTGACTGTATTAATGTACGCAGCACGGTCGATGTTTACTTACCTAAATTTACTTACTCATATGGCGACACATATACAACGTTTAAGTTTGAGCCGTGTCTGCTCCTCTTCAACGCCATTGTCCTGATTTTTGCCGTAAATACTCATCGGAATACCTAAATGCCTGACCTGAAATAAATGCCGAAATAAAAACCTGACCAGCTGGCAGCTGCTAAAGCACATTCACTTGACGCTCTTGGTCTTCTTAAAAACGCAGCTGTGCGATCAGTACATTTTTAGGTCTTCATTGACGCTTGACAGAGCAAACGGCTCTAAGCAGCTAACTTGTGCTCGTTGCTAGTACCTATCCATGCCATTTCCTGTTATCCGACGAAGCTCACAATATCTCAGCTGGCTCGTCGGAAGTTGAAGGTGCACCTCGCCTTCACCTCAGCCCGTGTGCCTCGATTTCCTGACAGCGAACAATGTTCCTGCAAGCGGCGTCCGAGCAGACACGCGTGTTGGCAAACCTCTCCGCTGACCCCAGAACAGCTCACGGAAATGGGCTGATGACTTCCGTCAGTCCGTCCCGGCCAGCGATGTCCGTCAGTCTGTTATTGTGTGCTCCTGAGAGGTGTATTTCCGGGAGGATGTCAGTCTGTCAGAGAGGCTGCTTTCAGCGACTGCAGCCGACTAAGGAGTGGGTGATTAATTGCTCATTGTTCATTGTTCTCCCTCTCTATAAGGTTTCCTCTCTCTATGAGTCCCTATTTCGCTCCGCCTGCACCTGCCGCCACCGTCCTCGTAGCTCCCAGCGACTAGCCTGTTATAGGTATACCTACCCGTACCTTAATCCATGGCCTCAGAGGACAGAGGTGCCGTGCCGCTGCTCCTTGATATTCGCTGTTAGGACAAATGGCGCGTGGGGGAAATACGAGCGTTGACGTGTGACACGAACTTTCTGATGCGTCATTGTCCAAATGTCTGTAATTTCCCACAGGCCCTCCCGCAATGGCTGCACGTGTGAGAGATACACAAATTGCATCTGATTCCCTGGCAAGAGGACGGCATTGTCCGTCTCTCTCTCTCTCTTCTCTGCTTCGCGAAGTCTTGCAGCATCTCAGACAGCTGGTGGGCTGTTGACTCTGTGCCGTACTGATGGGCGCATCTTTCTTCAACACTTCAGCACTAAAGCTGCCACAGTTTGAAACAAAACAACACATCTGCGAAGTCTAATCTGCATCTGGAATACGTCGCAGTCTTTCCAAACAGCACGCACTTTGCTGCGTTTGTCATAACATTCAGAAAAGTCGCTATGTTCACTTGAGCCTAAAGCACCAAATGCATGCAGGATCACACCACCACAATGCTGCTGCGATCCCGTTTCACTGCTGGACGTGTGGGACTCTCCCATGCCACTGACTCCGTGACAGATGTGAGTCATTTTGACTTCGCAGCGGCCGGAGCCAGGCGGTGTAGCACTGCTATTTATCTTACCTGCCGTCACCAGTCAGTGACGGAGTGACGTCGTGACGTAGTGACGGAGTGAAAGAGTGACAGAGTGACAGAGTGACGTAGTGACGTGTAAACAACACCGCCACGTGTCAGACGGCAGCCGCTTCCGTGGCGGTCACGCGCGCTACCCAGGCGCCACTCCGCCGCTCTGCTACCTCAGCCGGGATTTAACGGCGTCGTCTGCTGTAGCGTTTACGTCAACATGCGCCATTACACGTGCACGCTCCGTGGGGGCCACACGACGGGCTTCGCGCCGCGGACCGGGCGTCGAGGCCGTCGTTTTCGGCAGCCGGCGCGTCGGCAAACCATCCGTCCGGCGGAACCGAGTGCGCCGGTTCCGCCGCGCTGCGTCGGTTCCGCCGCGCCGCGTCGCGACCGGCGCTCGCGGCGGGCGCGGCAGGTCCCCTCGGGCTCGGGGACGGATATAACCTGCCTGCTCCAGACGGCAGCGACGCTATTTCCGTCTGGCAAGGGTGGCACGCCGGCGTCCACGTGTCCGCTGCCCGCAGAAGAGTGCCGCCGGAGGACCGCCAGCTTCCGGGGGGGAGGGGCGTGCTGAGAAGGACTGAAGCTGAGTTATCAGTGGTGACCCGGTGGGTGCCAGCTGGCCCCTGGGTGGCCCGGGGGCCCACCCGGCCCGGCCAGTGTTACCCGGTGACCTGGTCATCAGCGGCGGTGCTGCATGGCTTCATCAGCTGGAAGGTGCCCGCACCAGGCTCGGCCCGTGCCAACAGCTCAACCACCGGCCAAACGGAAACGCCAGTAATTCCCTGGAATGCAGTCACATTTCATTTTGAGCCTAGTTTATTGCTGGAAAATAGATCTAGTGAAGAGGACTGCATCATCGCAATGGCTTCAAATAATTTAGATGTATTTACATTTTTTAAGGAATATATTTACAAGAATAAGAGAATAACCCAATTGCATGATTCATCCGTAAATCTCCATTCAACTCTCCTTACTTATGCAGTTGCAATATGCCAGTATGCTTGTGCTGAAGAAGTATTCGCTGACATTGCTTTTATGTAACCTTACGCGCACAGCGCAACACTTTATTATTCGGTCGACCTTGTCTTCTTCAGGCGGGCGATCGTATTGCAGAGAGAGTGAATGCGTTTGTTATTCTTAAGTTCTCAGGTTCGTGTCCCGTTTTCTTCCCGACCACACCATGTATGTTTTATTGGTTCCAAAATAAGCATCCCAAAATATGTGGATTGACGCAGATGAATGCCCAGATGAGTGGCTCTCATCACCATCATTTCTCAAAATTTTCCCAAGGCGTTATACTCCCTGAAACTGCTGTGCCGGTCAACCCAGCGGGACGCTTATTTTGGAACCAATAGTTCCATATGCTCCTTCGCTCCGAATGCCTAAGTTGGTAAGTTAAGTCCAATAATAATTATTGTTAGTTCCGACATCCGTTTCAGACACAGCCCGGTTTTGTGGGCATGTTGTATGCACTTCCGGTCAGGTCGTCAGCTCTCAAAGCGATGAACCGTCAAACACGCGATTTGATTTAATGCCATTGTTTGTGTGCACTCAGCGTGGGGAAGTGGTTATAGAACAGGTTATCATAACAGACCTGGTAATCAGGCGCCTCGTCTGCTCTGCAGCGAAAAGTGATGATTAATGATCTACACATCTCATCTACACATCGCATCTACACATCTGATCGCAGTTCATTGTTCGAGCAGAGCCTGCGTGACGCTCCGTCTATCGTTAGCTCACGTTTCGTCACGCTTTTGGTGCCAAGTGGAGCATATTTGTTGCAGGGATATAACTAGACGAATCCAAAAATCAAAGCAAAGCGGAGATTTAAAAGCACCGAAATCTGGGTTATCTTCAAGCGATAACGATCGTAGAAACATAAGAAACGCTGATAGAACAGGCTAATTTTTGCGCGGAGAACAAGTCGACAGGGCAATGCATGGACACAAAGAATGGCTTCCTCCAGGGACAGGCCCTGATTGACGCTATTTCTGCGCCCCACAACACCTCCTGGGGCGAGCTGCCTGCACCTTCCCTCCGTCTATACTGCTGACGGTCTGGGAACAGACGCTGTTTCTGCGCTCCACAACACTCCTGGGCGGAGCTGCCTGCACCTTCCCTCCGGTCTATACTGCTGACGGTCTGAAAACAGGACGCTGTTTCTGCCCGGCCCCCACAACCACCACCTTGGGCGAGCTCCGCACTTCCCTTCCGTCTATACTGCTGGACGGTTCTGGAAAACAGACGACTGTTTCTGCGCCCCACAACACCTCCTGGGGCGAGCTGCCTGCACCTTCCCTCCGTCTATACTGCTGACGGTCTGGAACAGACGCTGTTTCTGCGCCCCACAACACCTCCTGGGGCGAGCTGCCTGCACCTTCCCTCCGTCTATACTGCTGACGGTCTGCGAACAGACGCTGTTTTCTGCCGCCCACACACCTCCTTAGGGGGCAGCTGCCTGCACCTTTCCCTCCGTCATATACTGCTGACGGTCTTGGAGCAGACCGTCTGCGCCCACACACCTCCTGCGGGCGAGCTGCCTGCACCTTCCCTTCCGTCTATACTGCTGACGGTTTCTGGAACAGGACGCTGTTTCTGCGCCCACAACACCTCCGGGGCGAAGGCTGGGGGCCCCTGGCGCCCAAAAACCCTTCCACCGGTCTATACTTGCTGACGGTCTGGAACAGACGCTTGTTTCTGCGCCCACAACACCCTCCTGGCGAGCTGGCCTGCACCTCCCTCCGTCTCTACTGCTGACGGGTCTGGACAGACCGTTTCTGCGCCCCACAGCACCTCCTGGGGCGGGCATGCCTGCCACCCTTCCCTCCGTCTATACTGCTGACGGTCTGGAACAGACGCTGTTTCTGCGGCCCCAACCAACTCCTGGGGCGAGCTGCTGCACCTCCTCCGTCCTCTGCTGCTGACGGTTCTGGAACAGACGCTGGTTTCTGCGCCCTCACACACCTCCTGGGCGAGCTGCCTGCACCTTCCGTCTAATACTGTGACGGTCTGGAGCAGACGCTGTTTCCTGCGCTGGCAAACCCTCCTGGGGGCGAGCTGCTGCAACCTTCCCTCCGTCCTATTACTGCTGACCGGTTGGAACAGACGCTGTTTTGCGCCGCCACAACCTCCTGGGGCGAGCTGCTGCACCTTCCCTCCGTCTATACCTGCTGACGGTCTGGACAGACGCTGTTTCGCCGCCTAAACACTCGCTGGGGGCGAGCTGCTGCATTCCCTCCGTCTATAACTGCCGACGGTCTGGAACAGACGCCTTGTTTCTGCGCCCCCACAACACCTCCCTAGGGGCGAGCTGCTGCACTTCCCTCCGTCTATACTGCTGAGGTCTGGAGCGGACGCGTTTTCTGCGCGCCCACAACACTCCTGGGGGAGCTGCCTGCAACTTCCTTCGTCTATACTGCATGGTCTGGAACAGACGCTATTTATTGGCGCTCCGACAACCCTCTCTGGGGCGAGCTGCCTGCACCTTCCCTCTCGTCTAATACTGCTGACGGTACATGGAGCGGACGCCTGTTTCTCTGCGCCCCACAACACCTCCTGGGGCGAACTGCCTGCACTTCCCTCCGTCTATACTGCTGACGGTCTGGAACAGACGTCTGTCTTTCTATCTTTCTTCTTATGCGCCCCACCAACACCTCCTGGGGCGAAGCTGCTGCACCTTCCTCCGTCTCTACTGCTGAACGGTCTGGAGCAGGACGCCTGTTCTGCGCCCACAACACCTCTGGGGGAGAGCTGCTGCACCTTTCCTCGTCATACTGCTGACCGGTCTGGAGCAGACGCTGTTTCTGCCCACACAACCGACCTTCCTGGGGCGGGCTGCTGCACTTCCCTCCCGTCTATACTGCTGACGGTCTGGAGCAGTACGCTTGGTTTCTGCGCCCACATACACTCCTGGGGGCGAGCTGCGTGCAAGCCTTCCTCGCACGGTACGTGAAGCCTGCTCTACGAGTCCATGGAGCAGACGCGTTTCTGCGCCCCACAACCCGTGCTGGGGGCGAGGTACTCTGCCCCTTCCCGCCCGTCTGTCCTGCTGACGGTCTGGAAGCAGGACTGCTGTTTCTTGCGCCCCGACAACACCTCTGGGGGAGCTGCCTGCACTTCCTCCGTTAATATGCTACGGTCTGGGCAGACGTGTTTTGCGCCACAACACCCTGGGCGAGCTGCCTGCACTTCCTCCGTCTATAACTGCTGACGGTTCTGGAAACAGACGTCTGTTCTGCGCTCACACAACACCTCCTGGGGCGAGCTGCCTGCACCTTCCCTCCGTCTATACTGCTGACGGTCTGGAGCGGACGCGCGTGCCTCGGTGATTGATGGGCGGAAGGGAGCCGCTGCCGCCGCTGCCTCCCGTCTTGCCCGCCTCTGACTCCTGTCTCGTCCTTCCGTTAGTTCAGCGCCCCACATACCGCTCGGCTCGGCTCGGGAAGGGGAGGCTGGCTCGCGTGGCTTGCGCTCGTTGCCCGGTTTCCGCCGCTCAGCCGTGAAGAGACGCCGGGTGGTGCCAGCATTGTCACAACGTTCTGAGTCTTCGTTAGTGCATCCAACCGGTATCTAGAGGCTCTAATGATCTTGGCTTGATTAGCTTCATGCTCTGGTATAATTATATTGCCTAGTCTTGTGTGTCATGTTCCCATGTTGCAGATAGGATAGCTCCTTGGGAGCGGATCGATGTATTCTGGGAGTTTATAGTCATTTGGTACGGGATCAGCCGGTTGACGAGTCACGAGGTTTTTTCTGAGCCACAGCACGAGAGAACTTGCTAGACTACTGGTCCTACTGCCACGATAGGACGTGTGATACGATTCTCTCCGTCCTTAAAAAATCCTTTTCCACTTTGTATTGGCTTTTAACTGAGATAGCAGGCATGGATCCAGGTGGCGCGCTGCCCCCCCCCCCCCTGAGCCAGGTCGCGCTCGGAGGGCGCAACTTTTTGTATGTCGTCCCTCTGACCAAAATCCTGGATTTGCGCCTGGATAGCTATTATCTTTGGCTGTTATTGTAATGTCTCAATTACTAAAACAATTTTCCCAGAAGTTAGCCGTTCTTAAGCAAATTATGTATTTGTGTTTACTGTTTTGCAAAAGGAGTCTAGGCTAGTGCCGCCGCTGATTGGCTAACAGCGACTTCAAGATTGTTGGTCTTGGGAGACATTACTTGCATTGCTCGAACCTTGGCTGGATTACTCACTGGGTGTACGATAACAAAATACCTGTTTGTATCCAAGTCACCATAGTTGCCTGAAAATATTGTCATATCTTTTGCAGCGTAAAAATTCTCTCTATACTCTATAGCTGTCTATAGCTCAATAATGACGTAATTGTCCCAAATAAAGAAACGTATTTTTATATAAAGTTAAGTGACTTCGAGAAACAAACAACACCATCGTGCGTTTTCAGCAGCACTAACTTCATATTTTGTTCTTCAACCAGCGTATGTTGGACAACTTCAGAAAGGTGAATCATTCCCTTTATTTGAATAATAATAGGTACATGAGAGCCGAATGCTTGCGTTTTCCTCAATAATTCCGTGCCAATATTTTTGCAATGAATGACTTAAAAATAGCTTCAGTTGGTTCAACTTGTAAGCTCTAGTATTATTCGTCCATAATATTTGTAATCTATTTGTTTATTATTTGTATTAGATCGCTTTCAATCAAAAAAGGAATGGTGTGCTGTCTTGTCTTGGGTCCATGGGGTCCATGGGGATTTTACCTTTCTTCATTGCTCAATATTGTACAAGCCGTGAATGATATGCACTGATGGTGCACGTGTACTGTACGAGTACACGTGCCCTGCTGTGACCATCGGTCAGTGAGAGGGTGACCGTCGGTCAGTGAGAGGGGGTGACGGTCGGTCAGTGAGCAGGTGACCGTCGGTCAGTGAGAGGGTGACCGTCGGTCAGTGAGAGGGTGACCGTCGGTCAGTGAGAGGGTGACCGTCGGTCAGTGAGCAGGTGACCTTCGGTCAGTGAGAGGGTGACCGTCGGTCAGTGAGCAGGTGACCGTCGGTCAGTGAGAGGGTGACCGTCGGTCAGTGAGAGGGTGACCGCCGGTCAGTGAGCAGGTGACCGTCGGTCAGGAGAGGGTGACCGTCGGTCAGTGAGAGGGTGACCGTCGACGCTCGCGGCTCCGACCTACCCCGCTGCGCAGTCGGCGGCCGCTGTTGAGCCGTGCCGATCGGCTTCGCTGACGGTCAGGGTCACCGGACGGATCGATCACCGGACACCGGACGGTCACCGGACGGATCGATCGCTTGCCGTCAGCGCACCGTGTTTTCATTGGACGCCTCCACCCAGCCCAGCGACAGAGCACACAGCACCGCGCACACTCGTCTAGCCCACAGTCCTGAGCACAGCTGTAGTTACATGGCAGGCCCGTCAGCCGCCTGAGTTTGGCGGTACGCGCCGTGTGCCGGTCGGCCTTGTCATGCTCCGATCGCTCGGTCGGAAGTTTACACGGATGGGTCGTTAGGCCCCCGCCCACGCCTCGCTAGATGACAGGTTTACGGCTGATGTAGCAGCACGCGCGAGATGATAGCTTTATAGATGCTGTATTACCACGCGATGGTACTCGGCGGACCCGAATCGGCCGTTATTTTCGTCTCGTTGCTGCTCTGAATAGCGTGTTATTCTCGGCCCTCCCCACTCGCCCAGTGCCTCGCAGGGTCTGCCAGTTGCGAGGCGAGGAACGGCGCAGCGTGCGAGGACAGCTGTGCAGAACAATACCGGCGCCACTGCATCACGCAGAAACGGGGCCGGTATTTTGGCGCAGTTGCGTCGACAGCAGTGCGGCGCGGCGTGCCAACTCAAACAGCGGCGCGCCGTGCTGACGCGGGCGTCGCTCAGACCCGCGCCACCATCGCGGCCGCCGCTTCATTCCGGGGCGGGAGTCCAGACGGCAATCAATTAGCGGTGCTCCATCACTTAATGAGGGGCGCGCCAGAGACCGGGGGATCGCTCTCCAGACATGGTGTGAGGAGCGTCTGAAAACGGTCTCGGAGAGTGGGTGGATGCTGCGGTGGAATGGATGTTATCAAGGACTGTCATTCAAGATAAGTAGACCAACTAGATCCAGTGGCGTAGCCAAGGGGGGGCAAAGGAGCCATGCCCCCCCCCTGGAGGCCTGGCGGGCCCCTCTGGCGGCCGAGCGAGGGCCCCCTGG
>VOPJ01014596.1:0-20739 GCA_014673585.1 Semibalanus balanoides | reverse complement strand
GCATGCGCCACAACTTGGCTATCTCAACTCAAAACCCTAATGTTAAAGGTGAACTATTCCCTTGAATACGCTCCTGCCCTACGGTCTCCCACATACCTACAATAGCGCCTCCGATGCAGCTCTGAAGGCACCATCCCACATAGCCCTAAACGTAACCTCCGATACAACTTTGAAATCGGCCTCCCACACGCCTCCAAAGGCGCCCTCCAATACATATCTGAAGGCGCCCTCTCACATAGCTCCGAAGGCGCACTCCGATGCATCTCAGAGGCTCTCTCCCAAATAGCTCCAGAAGCGCCCTCTGTAAGACCAAAGGCGCCCCCGCCTCACATTCAGTGAAGGGAGCCTTTGTAGGTATGTAGGGAGGGCGCCCTTGGGCCTCAGATATATGTATCTGAGAATGCTTTTGGACTATGTGGGAGGACGCCTTCAGACTGAGGTATATCGTATCGTTGGGTTCCTTTGGAGGTATGTGCGAGGGTGCCTTCAGAGATGTATCGGAGAGCACCTTCAGATATGTATTGGAGGACGCCTCCGAAAGTGTATTCGAGGGCGCCTTTGAAGGTATGTGGAAGCAGTAGCGTAGGAACGTGACGAAAAGTGAGGGGGCCAGCAAAACTTCGAATTCGTCACGAGGGGAACTCAATCCACCTACACAGGATTTATATTTTCTATGCTGATTTGAGCTCCTTTCGTCTTCGCAAATCTGTTGCGTTTTTTATTTTGTTTAACGAAGTAAAATTGTTGATTTTAGCACCACAAAAAATCTCAAAAAGTGAGGGGCCATGGCTCCGTGGCCCCCCGAGTTCCTACGCCTATGTGTGGAAGGACACCTTCGAAATCGGAGGGTGCCTTTGGAGCCTGTATGCATGTGGGAGGGCGTCTTAAAAGGTGCATCGGTGTTCGCCTCTGAAGATATGTTTGAGGGTGCCTGCAGAAGTGCATCAAAGGGCGCCTTTGAAGGCATATGGGAAAACGTTTCAGAGGTGTATTGGAGGTCGTCTTTGTAGCTATGTGGGAGGGCGCATTCAGATGTGTATCGGAGGGCGCCTCTGGAAGTATTTGGTAGGGCACTTTGAAGATATGTGGGAGGGCGCCTTCAGAGATGTATCGAAGCGCGCCTTGCATTCAGTGAAACGCGCCTCATATTCAGCTGGAGCGCGACTCACATTCAACAAAAGGCGCCTTCGGCGCCCTTCTAGGTACCCTTCGCTGAACATGAAACACATTTCATGAACCGAAGGCGTCGAAGGCGCCTTCGGTGCATGAGGGTGCCTTCGGCGCCCAAAGGGGGGGCATGGTGAAGTGACCCCCTAAATACTCCCCTGCCCATATCACGCCTTTGCTAGCACCGGGCCCCTGCCTCGATCAGGCCTAACAAAGACTGGGCCCCTGTCAGAAACAGGCCCATATCAAGAATATGTAAAGACCAGGCCTTGCTGTGACCGAGCCCTCGATCTGATCGGGCCCCATATGACGCCTCTTCAAGCACCGGGCCCCAGCCTCGATCGGGCCCCTACCAGGAATGGGCCCGTATCAAATAGTTTGCAAGGATTGCCTGTGCTGCCCGGGCCCTCGTCCTGACCGAACCCCATATCACTCCTTTGCCATCTCCGCGAAGTTGGCAAAGGCAGGGCCCACGGTGCGGCCAGTGGACGATCATCCGGGCGCCCCCTCACTCGCCGCTGGTCGATGGTCGACCCGGTCCTGGGCGGTCCCTGTACCAGGCACCGGTGCAGGTACCCTGCCCTCGCGCCGCGCGTCTCGGGTCCCTCTCCCGGGGACGGTCCACTTGTGGCTGCAAGAATAGCGGGGGCTCGGACCCGGTCTGTGCCTTTGATGCAGTGTAGCATTCGGCCCCTCCCTGGGTGACCCATGTGCCCTTCTGTGATACTTTCCTCTTGGGGTCTGGGGCGTCTGGCCAGGTTCAGCTACCCCCTTTGACCCCTTTGCGTGCGCCACTGCTCTCACCTTTTTGTCCACTCTCCAGCCATTTTAGCGAACAAAAGCGATTTTCCTGCTGCCCAGCGCGTGTTTATCAATAGCCCCGCCAAGCGGCGCTGCGCGCGCCCGCCTCTCGGCAGTTGGCGCCACATCCGGGACCTTTGGTCACGTGACCGGCGCGGCCGGCGCCACAAACGCAGTGTGAAGCAGAGTGCGGTGGGAAGACCGGCCGTCGGAGGCTCCTGCGAAAATCGAAAATACCTGCGGAAATCGGCCGAGTTACGTCTGTGACTGCATACTAGCACCTAGCGCTTCTTCTAAGGTATGTTCTGATGTGTTTTGCTAGTCTGTAGCTGCATGTGTTGCTGAGCAATATGTGTTTTCTAGGCGTTGTTTTTAGTGCTGGGCAGAGATTACCGGCAAGATGGCGCTGGGCCCACATCAAAGGCAGCGCCGGGCCGTGTGGCCACACTATGAGGGGAGGGGTGGAGGGAGGGGGCTGCACGTGGTGTGATGTGGGGTGCGGGTGGTAGGGCCTTCTTTCGTGCTTTTGATATATGGCTTGAATTGGCATGCTGATTGCGTGTTTATGGCACCAAGTGTGGCGATGGTCATTCGGTGGTAATTGTATTACCAACCGCTTTTACTGATCAGTTAAACATGTGGTCCGTAAGTGACACATACAATGCATCACTCTAAATGGGTCATTATTATTGCTTGCTCCCGCGACGCGTGGTTATGTCGTAATCGTCATTACCTGGGTGACGTTTTCTGGAGTTGTCGGCCTTATTTGGTGAATTTCTCCGTACTGACCGGAAATACATCAGTACAACTGCAGTTCCATCGTAGCTTCAATTCTCTGAGGTGTTCTCCGAGTCAAATTTAATGGTCTCTAAGCCTGGTATCACCATAGCAACACGCAGAGGCGCAGCCAGGAGGCGAAGGGGTCAATTGCCTCTCCCTTACAGGTCACAGGGGGCTCATCGAGAATGGCCCAGATACCCCTTTAGCTGAATGAATGAATGAATGAAAAATTAGCTGAATGGCTTAACAAAAGGAGCCCTCAAATCAGGCGAAAGGTCACTGGTGCATGTCGAGGGCCCTCAGAGACACTGAAGGTCGTTTGAAACCGTCCTAGAGGGCCTCTTGGGCATGTTCAGGGGCCCATTGAGCCCACCACCCACGTGCCCAAAAAACCTGCTCAGGGGCCCGTTGAGCCCTCCCAGGGCCCAGGGGCCTCAAAATCCTGCCCGGGGCCTCTCAAGCATGTTTAGTCCAAGTGCCCATTGAGCTCACCTAGGGGCCCAAAAACTTTCCCAGGGGCCCATTGAGCCCTCCCATGGGTCCAACAAGCCTGTCCAGGGGCCTCTCATGCATGTCAGAGGCACATTGAGCTCTCCCAGGGGCCCATAAAACTGCACAGAGGCCTCGCCCTCTCGGGCATGTTCAGAGGCCCATTAGGGTCTGTTCAGGGACCCCTCGAGCCTGCCCTGGGCCTGGGGACCATTGAGTCTGTTCGACAAAGCAGCCAGCGCAGTCCCTTGCCAGGCCGTGGGCCCCTGAGCACGCTGGAGGGCCCATGGGAAGTTCAAAGGGCCCCTGTGCAGGTCAGAGGGACCTTAACCATACCGAAAGTTAGTATTGTGGAGTAAGCCCTCCTTTTTATTTGATCTATATCACCCACTCCACATCATGTCTTTCCGCGAATCCCAGATGAGTCCCTGCACAGGTTGGAAGGGCGTTTGAAAGGTCGAGACCCCAGACATCTGAAGACCCTGGGCCTTTCAGCAGCAAAAATGCAGTTGTCCAGGGAATGCAACTAATAATTTTCGCGCCGCTCCGCGGCGAAATTTAGCTACCTATGAGATTATATGCGGGTTAGAAAACGCGTTATTTTTCGGTGCATTTATGTGTTACATTGCTACTTTCCTTTATGATTGGGCAAAATAGTTCGCTTTAGCACTTTTTTGCGAACTTTTAAACGCACAATAACAATTTTAGAGGTCTGCACCATACGCAATGCGGCACACTGAGGAGAATACAAGGGGCGTATTTAGGGGGGGTCAACGCACCATGGCCCCCCTTGGGCGCCGAAGGCGCCCTCATGCACCGAAGGTGCTCTCATGTACTGAAGGCGCCTTCGGTTCATGAAATGCTTCGGCTGAATATGAAGCGCGTTTCACTGAATGTAAGGCGCGCCCCGGTACACCTGAAGGCACCCTCCCACATACCTTCAAAGCGCCCTCCAAAATGCTTCCAGAGGCGCCCTCCCACATAGCTCGAAAGGTGACCTCCAATACACCTCTTACACTTTCCCACATGCTTTCAAAGCCGCCCTTTGATAAACATCTGAAGGCGCCCTTAAACATACCTCCAAAGGCGCCCTCCCATATACATCACAGGGTGCCATACGACACAAATATGAAGGCACGCTCCTAAATACCTCCCAGAGCGCCCCCCCATGCACCTTTGAAAACGCTCTCCCACAATTCTACACTCTGCAGGCTCCAAAGGCGCCCTCCGGTACGTCTCCGATGGCGCCCTCGCACATACCTTCAAAGGCGTCCTCGAATACTCTTTCAAAGGTGTTCTCCGATACATATACGAGAAGGCGAATGAAGGCGCCCTCCGATACATCTCTGAAGACGCCTTCCCACATATCTCCAAGGCCCTAAGATGCGATTCACCCCTGAAGGCGCCTTCTCGCATAGTCCAAAAACACCCACAGGTACATATCTCCAACCCAGCCCCCCCTACATTACCTCCAAAGCGTCTTCGCAGGTGAGCCGCGCGCCCTGCTCACAAGGTGTCTCTCAGCTTATTTAGAAGGCGCCCTCTGAGATGTATCGTAGGACGCCTTTGGAGATATTTGAGAGGAAGCCTTCAGAGGTACACCGGATTCGGAGGGCGCCTTTTAACTTTAAAGGCATGGAGAGGGCGAGTTTTTAAAGTTGTATCGGAGCCTCGGCGATAACCTTCGGAGCTATGTAGGATGGCGCCTTCAGAGGTGCATCGGAGGGGGCCATTGGAGGCATGTAGATGCTGGGAGGACGCCCTCGGAAATTTATCGGAGCCCACCCCCTCCCCGCTCGCCTCAGCAACATTTTTCGCTGACGGCGCCCTCATGTGTGGGTTTGGCGCCCTTTGAGGACTTGGCCCCCTTTGGCGGATTTATTAATACGTCACTGAGAATGCATATCCTGGGCATAAGTCTCAAAAATTTCGCGCCGCTCCGCGGCGCAATAGATTTTTAAGAAATGTTTTGTCTTAAGCCTAAGAAAATATTCGAAGTTGGTATAGCTGATTCCAAATTGGTGTCACTGGTTCCAAAGTTAATATGGCAGTTTACTAATTTCTGTTACTAAAAGCTGGTATGACCCGTGACATATATTGCATTCTGAATCTTTGTACCGTGCCTTTTCATCCGTTTTGTTTGGCCCTTTTAACGCTCGGGAAAGGGCACTTTTGAGGCGCCTCCCCCTCCCCGGACGACATCCTGACACGTGTCTGGTTTAGGGGCCTCTCGAAGGGTCCTGAGGGTCCTGATCGAATCCAGCTCATCTAAAGTTATAATACAAAGAACAAAAATAATAAAAAGGGGCCCTCACAAATTAAAATGGCCGAAATCCGTAGAAATATTCATATTCATGTTAGTTTTTTAAGTGGGTGCCCACCATGACTGGCTTGCCTCCTCTTTCTGAAGATCTGACTGCGCCCTTGGCAACACGCTTTACCATGAAGCCCATCCTAGCATTCCGCCCAACCAGATGGAGGACCTAAGCCCCGACAGAATTATTACCAACTTATCGCTTAGTTACGGACTCAGGAAAACGTTGAAGCTTCCTGTTGCTGGAGTTGGCCAGGGGCTGCTCGTTTCTCTGATGCTCGAATATACGCGGCGATCTTTGAGTCCTGAGACCGGACCAGGTTATCGGACAGCGGAGTCACCACACGGCCAGATGTTGGACGGCCACGCCACGCGCAGCGGATGCTCGCCGCCATCGACAAAGGAGGGAACTGAACTGAACTGAACTGAAACGAGTGGGAGGAACTCCCAAAGGATATTAGGGCGAGAGGGAAATCTCTCCTCAGACATTGACCTACGATGGATAATTCGCTCGATGGATAGTCAGCGTTTCTGTGAAATTCGACGACAACCCAATATTTTGTCCAATTCCAACCCATCACTTTTAGCTCCTTTATCCCGTGGTCAAGTATATTTCCTTAACGTTGCGTACTATAACTTCGTAAAATATGAGTAAATTGTCTTCGTCGTTTGGACGCTGGTTTGCGCCTAAAGCAATGCAAAAGCTGTGGTCTTATTTTGTAAAAATTATACAAAACTAGTTCGAAGAAGTTAAAGTTAACTTTTTACAGGGCGGGCATGAATTGTAATTTATTCCCCTCGCATTCTAACCAGATAACAGACCATAAATTAAATTGCTTCTACAATACAGTCAAATTGTGGGTCTAAAATGACACAAATTCATAGGAAGCGGAACAGTGTGGGGGGGGGCACCGTGCTCCATTGAATACTGAGCCTTGTGTATAAGTATATATACAAGCACATATAGCCGCGACTCAAAGTGCCTCCCTCTTGCCCAGAACTGTTCCACCCCTAATGCACCAATCTACAATAAATTGACCAGTGGCGTATTTCGAAATACGTCAAGGGGAAGCCCTCAAGAGGGCTCCAAACCCCACATGAAGGCGCCGTCAGCGAAAGGTGTTGACCGAAGGGGGGAGGCTCCGATACATTTCTAAGAGCGCCCTCCCGGCTCCCACATACCTCCAAAGGCGCCCTTTGGTGTACCTCTGAAGGTGCCATCCCATATAGCTACAAAGGTGACCTCCGATAAAAATTTGAAATCGCCCTCCCACATACCTCCAGCAAAGGCGCTCCCTGATACACATCTGAAGGCGCCCTCCCTGGTACCTTCGAAAGCGCCCTCTGATGCACTTCTGAATCAGCTCTCTTACATACCTTCGAAGGCGCCCTCCGAATTCCGATACATATTCAAGTGTGCCCTCCCAAATAGCTCCAGAAGCCTCACATTCAGCGAAGAGCGCCTTTGAAGGTGTGTACATATAAGGAGGGCGTCCTCGGGCCTTGGATATCTGTATCTGAGGGTGCTTTTGGACTATATGGGAGGGCGCCTTCAGAGATGCATCGTATCGGTGGGCGCCTTTGGAGGCATGTCAGAGGACGCCTTCAGAAGTGTGTCGGAGGGCGCCTTCAGATATGTATTGAAGGACGCCTCCGAAAGTGTATTCGAGGGCGCTTTTGAAGGTATCTGGGAGGGCGCCATCGGAGATGTATGGGAGGGCGCCTTTGGAGCCTGCAGGTATGTGGGAGGGCGCCTTAAAAGGTGCATGCGTGGGCTCCTTTGGATGTATGTAGGAGGGCGCCTTCATATTTGTATCGTAGGGCAGCTTGGGAGGTATATGGGAGGTCCCCTTTGGGAGTATGTTTGAGGGCGCCTTTTCATAAGTGTATCAAAGGGCGCCTTTGAGGTTTCAAGGCATGTGTGAAAGCGTTTTCAGAGGTGTATTGTAGGTCGCCTTTGGAGCTATGTGGGAGGACGCCTTCAGAGTTGTATTGGAGTTCGCCTATGGAGGTATGTGGGAGGGTTCCTGAGGTGTATCGGAGGTCGCCCTTAGAGGTATGTGGGAGGGCGCCCTTAGAGGTGTATCGGAGGTCGCCCTTAGAGGTATGTGGGAGGGCGCCCTTAGAGGTATATCGGAGCGCGCCTTAACTTCAGTGGAACGCGCCTTATATTTAGCCGGAGCGCGCCTTACATTCAGCAGCCCTTTGCCTGTGAGGCGCATTTCATGACCGAAGGCGCCTTAGGCGTCTTCGGTGCATTCACTGCATAAGGGCACCTTCGGCGCCCAGGGTTCATGGTGCAGTTACCCCCTTTGAATACGCCCCTAAAAATGACATCATTCAATACAAATAATTACATTCGTCA
Source organism: Semibalanus balanoides (assembly GCA_014673585.1). Lineage (NCBI taxonomy): Eukaryota > Metazoa > Arthropoda > Thecostraca > Balanomorpha > Balanidae > Semibalanus > Semibalanus balanoides. Next base: position 12,823 of record VOPJ01014596.1, on the reverse strand, counting down.
GATATTCTTTGCCTCTGTACTTGCTGATTACAACAATAACGAATTTGACAAACATTTTGAATAGTTGTCTGAAATTTATGTAATTCTGCATTTTGTTTGTTGCTGTCTTCTGACCTTTGGAAAACTTGGGACTTCCTGAAGAGATGAAAAGTGGCTATCAGATGTCTTTCTCAGAATCACCTTCAAAACTATGAATTATTTTATTTTTTCCTTCTCCCACCTATCGTAAAATTAATTTGATCCCACTGTATCTGACTGTGTGTGAGACTGAATGAGTCCAACATTGTCTGGCTAACTGTGTCAGCGTCTGACTGTCTATGACAGTTTTGGTCTGAGTGTGACTGTCTGAGTGTGACTGTCTGAGTGTGATCGCAAGTCAATTTCCGAAGTTCCTAATATGGCGACATAAACAAACAAACAAAGACATCTGATGGACTGATAATCACCTAGAGGGATAATCAGTTTACCGCGCCGGTCCTGGGAACAATTCTGGATCCGCACCTGGCTGGTTGTCTGTGACTGCATCTGACTGTCTGTGACGGTATCTGGCTGGCTGTGACGGTGTTTGACGTAAGACGTGACATTTATGACAATATTGTCTGACCACTTATGACAGTAATTTCTGACGTTGTGACAGTGTTTGTCTGACATTGTTCGACATGTTGTCTGACACTTGGACAGTGTTTGTTTTGACCGCTTGTGGACAGTGGTTGTTGACCATTGTGACAGTGATTGTCTGACCACTTGCGCAGTATGTCCTGACCATTTTATGACAGTAATGTCTGACATTATGACAGTATTCTGACCGCTTGTGATAGTGTTTGTCTGAGCTTGTGACGTGTTGTCTGACTTTGTCGACAGAATGTCTGCCATTATGCAGCAATATTGACGTTGTGATAGTGGTTGTCTGTACCGATTGGACAGTGTTTGTTGACCTATTGTGACTGTCAAATCGGGTCAGCAACTGTCTGACACTTGTGACAGTTGTTATTTTGACACTTGTGACAGTAATGTCCCTGATCACTTATGAAGTAATGTCTGCCGCTTGTGATGTGGTTGTTGACCCTTGTGACAGTGTTGTCTGACCACTTGTGACAGTGTTGTCTGACCACTTGTGAAGTAAGTTGACGACTTATGAGCAGTGATATTGACGCTTCTTTGTACAATGTTGTCTGAACCATTGGAACAGTGTTGTTGACACTTGTGACAGCATATTGCACACTTGTGACAGTGGTTTGTCTGAGCTTGTGAGTGTTGTCTGACACTGTGACAGTAATGTAGAGTATGTGAAGTAATGTTCTGAACCGTTGTGACAGTGTTGTCTGACGCTTGTGACAGTGTTGTTTTTAACGCGCTTGTGAACACTACTATAATATTTCCCGCAATTCGTCTGGCAGCGGGACTTGTGTTCACTTGTCACGCCACTCCTCTAGCCCGTGACGCATTTGTGGATGCACCTGATCGGCGGTCGCATGTTTGTGCACGCTCCACGTGTGTCTGAAAGCCGACACGTGGCACGTGTGGGGTGCACATTCACAATACTCGGCGACCAACAGGTGACTCAGGTGGCGCACAATGCACGCCTGCTGTAAAGCTAGCTGCACGGTCACACAGGTGCGGGCTGATGTATGAGGGTGAGGCCGGCGTGGGATGGGACATATCGATCGCACCCCGCTGTTTGATGCGCTGTGAGTTGTGAGTTGTTTCATGACGGGAGCAATCTATTATGTGCCCCTCGACTGCGTTGCCTGGGGATAGATCTTCCCGTCAGGCGTCGACATGTGTGCTGATATGACTCCGTGACGTACCGATGATCGATGATCTGCCGCGCTGGTGGCGAGATTGCCTGCGTGGCGCGGCGGTGGCGAGCGTGGCGCGGCGGCGGCGGCGGTCAACGTACCCACTCGCCAGCCGCCGCCGACCGGTGCAGACCGACAAAAAAGCGTCGCGGCCGCCGCCGCTCGGCGACGAACAATGGCCTTTCGTGAGGAGTGGCCGGCGCCGCGCGGCCGACTTGGTCACGGACCGGCGACTCCCACGCCGGCGGCAGATGCGCTGCAGTTATCTCTGGCCCTGCTGGGCAGACGGCACGAGCGGCTGCCCTTCTGCAAGGCGTCGCCGTGGCGCCCTATAGCGAGGTGTCGCTGCCATGGCGACTGGCGGTCCAAGTATGCTCGTGGAGGCCCAAGCAAGCGTCGTGGCCCAAGCAAGCATGCTGCTGGCAAATGCCACCGTGTATGAATCCTAGCCGGTATGAGGGCGGGATATTTGGTTTCCTCTCTGCAATAAACAAACCCCAATTTAGAATGACAAGTCATGAGATACCAGTCTAGTCGGACCCCATGAGCATGTCGTAGCACTCAATCGCGACCAGAAACACATGGCTGTGCGACACTTTCTAACTATCTGGTCTGTTCGGTAAGTCGCCGAACTGACACCGCCACTCCTGCTGTGCAGGTTGGAAGGGCAAAAGATGGCGACGCCGGCCGAGGGACGGCTGGGCAAGGCGGTCGGCCTGTCAGAGCTGACCGCACACCTGGTGTGTCCCCTGTGCGGCGGATACTACATCGACGCCACCGCCATCGTCGAGTGCCTGCACACCTGTGAGTACACCTGGCCGTACACCTGGCCGGTGCCGGTGATGCGATTCTGCTGCAATCGATCTGTGCCCAAAGCGATGAGCTCAGGTGTTTTGTTTTTACCAATCTTATTGCAGACTTCAGACATGTTTCGTGTTGGGAGGATTTGTGACACCGGAACCTGTGCTGTCTATCTGTTGCAGTTTGCCGCTCGTGCATCCTTCGCCACCTGGAGACGAGCAGCTACTGTCCGGTCCTGACCTGTGACGTCATGATTCACAGAACCAAGGGTGCCGTCAGTCTGAGGTAAAAGATTGAATTCCTGTTGGACCGTCATTTCACCTTTGCATGCATTTTTGCATAGGCTGAACATGCACGAACTGTTAAACCGTCCACTGAGTCGGCGGGGTGAAGCTGTTTTTTGATTCAGGTTACTCGGGGTGGCTCATTTTGGAATTCCGGTTAAATCGCAGTGTAGCAAATGCATCGAGCTGAGCGGTTTTTCCAGTTATTTTTTTAATGAGCGTTTTTTATCCTTACGGTCTGGTTTCGACTAGAGTCGGATCGTTGACCCTTTGTCATTGAATAGGATGCTGGTGCCCGGCAGTAACATAAACCACATCCTTCACTCTGTTTTGATTCGCCATTGATAAACAAACTCCCCGCCTGTGGTCTGCCGTTTTTCTACCCTAATGAACACCAGCGCTCGGCTTCTTATGCCATCTTCCACAAATGGTGTGGCATGTTTATCAGCACCGAGGCCCGAGCTGTGGGTCCCTGTGAGTGCGGCCGCATGACATCACCGCCACAGCTCTGTCTCGGCCTCTCGCTGTGAGTGTGTCGGGTCCGGCTCCACTAAGTCGCCGCTTCCGTTCCAGGCCTGACGCCACTCTGCAGAGCATCGTGTACAAAACGGTGCCGGGACTGCACCGCGACGAGATGCGGCGGCGGCAGCTCTTCTACGCCGACAAGCCAGAAGCCGGTCAGTGTTGCGCAGTGTGTTTTTCATATATTTGTGTTGTTATCAGACTATCAGTTATGCTGTCATGTCATGTAACATTCAATGATAAATATATGTTGTTCGATGTTGTGACCATTCTTTGTAATATGGGCGTGTTTGGATTGTGTTGATCACGAAGTAATTTGTTGGTATTGAACAGTGAACAGCCAGTTCCTATGTGGCAGTGTGTTGGTGTTGGGACGATTGTGTGACGTGTTACCGTTTGCAGACTCAGAGCTGGCGCCGGCTCCGAAGGGCTGCTATGAGGAGGGAGCTGGTCGGTACTACGCCTCAGATGATACCATCGACGTGCGGATACAGTACGCCTCTCACAAGTAGGTTAACAGTTGGAACTTGCCGCCATCTTTTTCATGTGTGCAATTGCAAACATGGGTGGGATTCTTCAAGCAGTAGCTTGCTTCCTTACCAGTACTATACAAATGTTTTATATACAATGAACCTAAGCGTGGCATTAACACTAGGCCGACAAACCAAAACATCGGTGTAAATGATCTATATGACCTTAAAAATAACATAATTTTAGTGAGATCCCGCAGCGTCTATGCGATTTCGTGTCCTTGCTAATCGGTACGCTGATAACCATTGCTTCTATACCACAGTTATCGTTGACCTTCCTCCCGTGCCTTGTTTCCAGTCCGGAGGAAGTAGTACCTGTGCGGTACCTGCGCTGCCCGGCTGGGCTTCCCTTGCTAGTGCTGAAAAAGTTCCTGTTCCAAAAATACGGCTTCCCGGATTCTCTCCAGGTAAGCCCTGGTGTGAATTCTCTCACACACCGGCTGTGAAATGATATGCACTTTTGCTCACCCGGTGTGCCTCCGGAAATTCGTCTATCCTGGCTCGAGCATACAGGTATCGGTGGCCTCTCTGCGGCAGACGCCGTCTATAAGCCGCCGGGCCGGTGCTGCAGCTATGTGTCCGCAGCCGCGACATGGTATCACCGCCGTAAAACGGGGCGTGTCGTCTGCTGATTACCGCTGCAGTCGGCCGTGATTCGCTCCGATTGTGCCGGGACGTGAGCGTACGGGTGACCGTTACACACACACACCTCCCTTCCCGCAGATGGAACTGATCCATGGCAGGAAGGTGCTGCCGCTAGACATCAAACTGCTTGATGTCGCCTACATCATCAACTGGAGCAGGGTGAGTGACGCATTTGCGTCCGCAAGCGTAGACGTGTTATGCCTCGTTGTGGAATGAAATAAGCATGCATGCACGCATTTTGTGCTGTGATATTCGGTCGTAGTGTGAAGATTAATGGCCTTTGATCTTTTTTCAGAAATCGGCACTGAAACTGCTCTTCCGGATGTCGAATCCGAAAGTTACCATAAAGCGGAAAATCGGCACCATCGAAGCAATGCCGTCTTCAGTGGAGCCCCCGGAAAAGACCAGGAAAGTCATCGGAGAAGCATCCGTACCCAGCTGTAGCGCTGATATCACTCCTTCCCCAGCTGGCGGCAGTGACGGAAAATCCGACGGCGCCAAAAGCATCACCAAAGCGAAATCGTCGGCCCCGCCCCCGACACCTGACGTCCGCATTTCTCCACCGTCCCCGGCAGAACCACAGAGCCCACGGGCGGCCGGTCCGCCGGCGAGCTCGGCTGCCAAGTCAGGTGAAAGGTCCGGCACTCAGCTGGCGGCCTCGCCGGCTGTCACGAGCCAGAAGACGGGCCACCAGCCGCCAGTCTCAACTGTGGCGCCGACTCCGAGGGCCGATAAATTGCCAAAGCTGGAAAAGCCACCTCAGAACGTGGTCAGCAAACAAAAGACCCAACGACCTGAACCCATCCAGAGGACGAATAGTGTTAGTAAAAGTCACACGAATGAGCCCAGTCAAGCAGTAAAACCACAAGTGAAGTCCTCAACAGTTCGGCTTAATCAGGTGCTGATCAAAGCGGGACATCGGGTGCAGAAGATTATCCCACAACCTCCATCCGACTCAACCGGCCAAAAACCTGCTCCTCGGCCGCCAGGCACGCAGCTCGGACACTCGTATTTGGCTTGTAAGATGGCCATGAAGCTGGCCGCGTCGGCAGTCAACTCCAAAACAGTCAGCAACGTTCGATCTGTCAGTGTGGGGAGCATGACCAGGGACGATACGACCGAAAGCAAAAAGAAACCAGGAGTGAATGGCGTGAACAAGGCCACGAATGGTACGTCTCCGCCGGGCAGTGGATCCAAGACTACCACGGCTGTTGTTTCGGCAATGCCCAAGCCCTTGACGGAGAAGAAAATGCCTCCTCCAAAGTTAGAGAACGGTGGCATGTCAAGCCTGGCAAAGCTTGAACCAGCGGAGAAGAAACCTATAGTGAGTAAGGTGGATTGTTCTGTACAAACAGTTCCCGTCTATAGGATTCATTCTTCGAAACAGAATGCGATGAAGTCCACTAAAACCAGCTCCCATGGAACCAACACACTTTTGTCTACCACTCCTCGAAAACCACTGTCGGTGGAAGAAAAGTCCGCCAGTAAACCCCCAGAGAACGTGTCGAAACCCATCGTCAGCAAGCCGGCGTCTCAATCGCCTGCAGACGCGAGGGAAAACCCCGTAGCCAAAGTTGTGGTTTCCCTACCAGCCCCAGGAGCTCTCGACCTCTCGACGCACACCAGGGAGACTTCATCAGCGTCTGGGATAGCTGCAACCAAAGATTCAAAGACAATATTCGTGATCGCAGGTACGAAGAAGCCACAGAGCTCGAATAAAATACAATCTATTGTTGAATCTCTCGCCCAAAAGAGATTGATGTCATCTTTACCAACCCAATCAAAAAACGGCAGCGAAGCCTCTACGGCTCCTTCTAAGAGTCCGCCAACGGTGTCCAAGACGCCAGCAGTGTCCAAGACGCCGTCCGCCAGCACCAACGGCACGTTCGTGGTGCCCAGTCCGGTGCCGGCCAGGTCTGCGGCTGCGACGGCCGGCTGTCCGGTGTCCTCCCCGCTGCACATCGAGACGGCCTCTCTGGGTCTGCGCTACAGCAGCGCGGTGCCGCCCTTGTCTGGCTTGTCCCGCCCCGCGCCGTCCAGCACCACCTCCTCCTCCTCGTCCCGACCCGTGTTTCCGGTGCTGCCTCTACCACAGCGGCCCAAGAGCCAGAGCGTGCGCAGCATCCCGAACCCGTCGCTGGTGCGCCAGCGGTCGGCCGATGAGCGCGCCCGCGACTGCGGCAAGGGCTCGCCGACGGCGGGAAGCACTGCAACGGCCATGTCATCTCCTTCTATCAGGGATATCCACAGCCTGACGCGTCAGCTGCAGGAGGCCGGCACCTCCGTCACCATCACCAACACCACCTGAGGGACCATCCTACCATCAGCGACATCCATAGCCTGACGCTTCAGCTGCGCCTGCAGCAGGCCGGCACCTCCGTCACCATCGCCAACACCACCTGCTGAGGAGACCGGCGATATGTTCAGTTAGTTAATATGGATGTCCGATGAATGTGCTTGGGACCGTCTGATGGATGTCCTTTTGAAGTGAGATAGCGATGGACAGTTACCTGTGAATAAGAAGTATTCCGAATCTCAAAGTAAAGGTATGTATGAAGCACTGTCTAAGTGTTTACGATTGAAACTCAAAGTACGTTCCGTTGTTTGATTTCGCCTCGAGCTTCCAGAGGAGAAGAGGCATTGGTTAAGAAGAACCCATAAAAAGGTCGCTAGACGCTAGCATTGGTGACGCCAGGGGCGGATCCAGGGGGCAATCTGGTCATGCTCCCCCAAAACGTTTAAATTCGGAGCAGCATTTACACATTTCCTGATAATTAAGAAAATCTAAGCAACTTTTACTAAGAAAACCTTGATTTAAATCATTTATCAATGCATAACCAAGCGGAATCTGATGAGTTTTCAGAACCATGTGATACTTTTTGGACTTTGCCTTCCTCCTAAAATACGGGGCCCCTCCCAAACTACCGTTCTGGATCCGCCCCTGGGTGACGCAGGCCTACAGTGAGTAAATGCTGATCAAACAAATTCACAGGGGCAAGGCACATGGATTTGGGCACGTTATCTCAATCCAGTATGTGTGCCGAACAGATTCCCCGATGGCTATGATTGCTCTGGGAAAGTGTGTTTCTTCTGTTAATTTATTTATTGCGGCAGCCAAACATTGTTCCTAGCTTCGCTGCGTCGTTGTATTTATTCTATACGTTGTCAAAATGAGCTGCTTGTTGTGCATGCTTTAGTGATATGTAGGGATTGTTACTGTGATCATGACAACATGTAATTGCAGGCTATAGGCATTTCTGCGTACGTCAGAAAAAGGCTTAACACCCATGTCGTTTCATGGTTAGATTTAATTGTTTGCAAACAGTGGCTTTAAAGTGGATGTACTTTGGGAGACAGGACATCATCTCAGTCTCACTCATGAACAACTGATAGAGGTGGTGGTTTTCAAACAAGGTTCATGAGCTTGTTATTGCAATCAAATATGATGAAAGACTTCCATTTGATTAAGGGATATGTTGTATTTTGACGCTCTTGTTAAAAGCGTATAGTGAAGTCGAATATTTGATGTACAATATACGTATGTTTCGTGCAATTCCTTGGACAGATTAGGTCTAGTTCCTAGCAAATCATGTAAAGCCTTCCTCTCGTCTAGTAGTCTGTCGGGAGTAGGGTCTAGGTATGTTAATTCAAAACTGCATATACCATTCTGTCTTTGTTTCATTTTCGTCCTCAATGTCGGCTAGTATTTATGTGTATCGGGGATCTGGATACAGTTGTATTTATGCATGTTTCGTTGTGGTGGAATACATGTCAGCAACAGTGTTTTGTTTGTATACATGTGGAGTTTAGGTGCCATCAGAACATTTCCTTGCTATCGGGTTTATACGGGCTCGCTCGTCCTTCGCCGATTAAGTATGTATGTATTATGTATGTATTAACCGTAAAAACACTCTCCGATGTATAAAACCGGCTATTCCGAGCGTCGTTCAGAGTGGAAGAGGATGACTACATGGGTTAAAAACGACACTTCATTCACATACGCACACAAGTAAAAAGAAAAAACACACCGATCGCCAAACACACACACCAGCCCAGCACATCAGTTTCCCTGTTAAAGAGCGCCAACTTTACGTTTAAAAGACCGCCAAAGGACGCCTCGCGCAGCGTCCAGCGCAACGCGTTGTAGCGCTGTGCTACACTATATAAAAAGCGTCTCTTGCCGGCTTCACTTCTCACGGCTGGGAGGGGCCAAATCAGTGTCCTGGCGCGTATTTCTGGATCAAACTCAGGAGTTTGTCGAAGCAGGGAGGGAGAGCCTGTGGTCTCCGGTGGTGCACGATAAGTTTGAAGAAATTTAGAGATTGGAGTCGAAGCTGACGGCGGGTGAGCCAACCCAGTTCATCTTCGCCCACGTCCGTCCACATGTGATCAAATTTTACGTCGGCCAGAGACAGCGCGCAAGCCAAAATTTGAGATCTTTTGGAGGCGCTGCAGTTTCTCTGACCCGTTCCCAAAGACCGTCAAACAATATCTGGGACGGCCGAGAGGACCAAGCGTCGACTAGGACAGGTAAAAGTGACGAGGGATCTGATGACGCACGTGAACAGCCGAGAGGATACCGTTGCATTTTTGACGAGGCAGAATCTGTGCCGAGTCCCACGAGAGGTGCTTGTCAACAGTACCCAAAAATTCCTCACGGGGGCTCTCACGCACCATATCTCACGGAACCGAATGGTGGTCGTGGTCATGCCACGACAATTTTGACGGGAACCACAGAGAGGCGTCTTAAGGCGTCTTACTGATATGCCTACATTGAATGGTAGACTGGACTCAAGACGTCGAGATGTAGGAAGACTTTCATCGTCACCTAGCACGTGTAGAAATGCAAATATCATGTATTTTGCTATAACATATGCGATTTAGCGACCACAGAGTGGTAGGTACTAGCTGTCGTTTTGTAGTACGGGAAACGGCCTACCGCGGAGACGTTCCCACATATATGGGCACAAATTACCAGGAATGCTATGACCATCGGTGGAACCCAAATGTCATAGGTGCTTGTCAGAGCTTCACGAATGCATTTAAACTTGATTTGGTTCATCCCACAATCTTCGGAAGGCGAGAAACCATGCGACGGAGCGTTGCGGCCTACCACGGGACGGGCGGTCCGCGGTATACTAGCTGTCGGTTTGTAGTACGGGAAACGGCAGCGGCTGCGCGTGGTCGCGGCTTTACAGTAGAAAGTGGGTGGAGTTTGATCTATCCATACTTGCTTTACCAATGGTGGTACCTAGTAAGGGATTAGGGGCGTAAGGGATTAGGGGCGTTACCTTCGGCAAGGGGGCACGGCATCCCCAGGGCCTCCTCCCTCGGCAAAGGCTAAAATGACCCCCTGAAAACATAACGCGAAAAATATCACCCGGTTTCAGGCCACTATATTTTACTGTGCCTTAAATAGTCGCGAACAGGGACGTCGACGATAATTCTTAGTTTGAATGTCGGCCCAATGGGGGGCACGTGCCCCCTCTGCCCCCTACTGACTGCGCCCCTGCCTTAGATGATACATTTTGGCTGAGAAAAAAATGATTGGCCAGAGAGGTGGGGCAACAAGTGGTATATAATATAAAAAATATTCACGGTCAAATTTGTGTGACTGCATGGGTGCGATACAAATTGGAATGGGATTTCAAAAGCTTCGTCGACTTCGCTTCCAAGGCTTCTTCAGTTTCATCAAAGCCAAAGCCTAAATAAAAAAATCACATTTCCCTCCCTGGTAAGGACCTAGCCATGATTGGGACATATATGAAGAAAACACTGAATAATGTACAAAGCATCTACCCACTGTGGCGGTGGCGCTACCCGTCCCGACCGAGGAAGGGCAGTTAAGTTTAAGAGTCACTAGATAGCCTGACCCGGGGACCGCGGAATGCGAGAGGAGCGAGCCATCAGACGAACCCAGGAATCGCCGGTCCCGATACTGTGCCGGAACACACTTACTAGGTGCGTGTGTGTAGGTTTGTTATGTCGTTTACCATGTCATCTGGAAGGGTTTTGAGGCTAGACTTGAAGTCACCAAGTTGTAAACGGCAGATCGCCTGGGACCCTATTTTTCGACTGTTTCTTTTGAAAGAACCAACTATCATAATATAATTTATCGCACCACATGCGGCTTGTCGCGACAGCAGATGGCACAGCGGGCGCGCCTCACAGTAGTTGTTTCTGATCCTGCACCAATTTGTATAATTTAGGTTGGTAAATGTCAAACAAAAAGTATTGTGAGCTGCTTATAGTGTTGTCCCGTTGGTCTCATTCGGGTAATTGCAGGAATATGGGCGATTAATGCGAATGTGCTATAAAATACACATTGTTGGACGCTGGTTATGTGAAATCCCTCATTTGAATAGAGCGGAATGTTTTATTTTGCCTTATGAGATCAACTGTAGAATGTTGAACACACATTTTGGTTTATGCGATAAATTTAACGAGATGCTTAAAAGGTTACTGGGAGAATATAATTGAAAAGGCAAAAAGGGAAAACATAGGCCATCGGATGAGGGACGTTTTGTCAAAAAGTGAGAAGAACAAAAATATGTTTCCGGTAAATGGATGAATTGTCAGTCCTTTCCTCGTCCAGCTGTAGATACAGGGGCGGATCCATTTTTTTTCGAAGGGGAGGGGGGTGGCAGGGCATAGGGGCGCATTTTGGGGGAACATGGGCACATTTTTCGGGGAACTGGGCGCATTTTTCTGGAAACTGGGGCGCATTTTTTTCTTCGGGAAATTGGGGCGCCGTATCTTAAAACATGAGGACGAATCTAGGATTTTTTCCCGTTTAGGCTGCATTTTTGTCGTCATGGGCCTACAGGGGCGCCAAATGTTAATTAATAGCAACAAAAGTCCTGCAAAAATGCAAATTTCCCTAAGCTTACTCATTGGTAGTTTGTATTTTCTAAAAATATAAATTTATTCAAACAAATTATAATCAATTATTTTAAAGCTCTCAAATGTAAGTATGTCGGTGTAAAGTATGGTAAAAATGTAACTATGGTCACAGGGCTGCCGTCACTGGGCGCAAGAGCGCCATCACTGACAGGAGTGCCATCACTGGTCAGATAGGCACCGTCACTAGCCGAGGGGGCGCTGTCACTGGCAGAAGGACACCGTCACTGGTCAGATGGGGCGCCGTCACTGGTCAGAGGGCGCCGTCGTAAGCCGGAGGGGCGCCGTCACTGACCGAAAGGACACTGCACATGGCCATCTGGGCTAGGGGGCAACAGCATGACATATGATATAAGGGCGACATCTGACCGGAGTCAGCAAACGTCAGATATTGACCCGTAAGCAGCCTATTTCAGCGCCTTCGGCGCGGAAACTGGTCTGCTTACGAGACCCTTACGCGCCCTCGGCGCGGCGGACACGGGGCGGGGGAGGGGGCGCCCCCTGCGCGGCGGACACAGAGGGGGCAGCCGCCCCCGCCGCCCCCTGTATCTGCCCCTGTGTAGATATACCTACATTCTACGCTTGGATTGGAAAACGATACCTGCCAGCAACTAGATAATCTATACACGTCGTCTGATAATCAACTTTTCCTCTCGACTTGATACCTTGCGGTCTTAAAAAACAAAGGCTGTTTTGCTGTTTGCTGCTTACCTCATTATCAGAACAATATGAAATTGAATGAACGTTGTCTTAGCAAGAAAGTAGCGGGTTCTGATAGTCAATTATGGACTCCGATAAAACACCTGCAAATATAAAATGTTAGCCAACGACTGATAAATGCAGCTCGGCTTCTCTTTCAGCGACAAGCACACATCGTTTCGTGAACCCGTTGTTGTCCACGTTCGACCTGATAGGCTGATAGCACCCATAACGAACCAATGACACCCCTCACGTGACTGGCAGCACGAAAGCGTGCAGCGGCCCACTGAGCACCCGGAGACCACGTCCCAGGTGACCCCCTACTGCGCTGAGCTCCCCCCTCCGCCCCCTCAGAGCGAGCCGTGAACCCTGGCTGACGGCCGGCAGCGAGCCGTCAGCTGAATGACCATATTTGGCAGCCGAGCTCAGCTGCAAGCCAGAAATATGGCGGCAACTGCCAGTGACGTCACAAGCGGATCTGCCGCGAGATTGCGGGATTGGTCAATTCAAATCACCGGTGTCGGGACGGTTGGCAGCACGCTGAGAATGTTTGGATATCCCCAGCAGTTGCAGCATGGTCAAAGTCCACGCTACGATGTCTGAACCTTATCATGATCCGGCGTGCAAAGTGTACATGCAAACA
>VOPJ01014595.1:0-12107 GCA_014673585.1 Semibalanus balanoides | reverse complement strand
GGAGAGGGTGGGGGGGGGGGGTCTCGCGGTCCTGTGGTCGCGGTCCTGTGGTCCTGCTTCACCGCGCCACCGGATGTGTCTCGGTACATGCTCACTGGAGTTCAGGCACAGTCGGTCCGCTTCCCCCTCCCCTCCGTCCGGACCTCCGGAGGTCAGGGGTCGCACCGATCGGTCGGAGCCGGCCTTGAACCGCGTCCGCCGACGCGCAAGACGGCACAATAACAGGGGGAGTGATCGGAAACTGGGGGTCGGTCGGGCAGACCGTATGCCCGGCGGCTCGGCGGCTCGGCGGCCCGGCGGTACGCCCCCTGGGAGCATTTTGGCACTTTCCCCGTCGCCACCTGTCGGCCCCTAATAGGCCACAGCGCTCAATAATGAGAGTGACTGATAAATGGGGACCCTGTGCCCCACGAAGCTGCCCTTCTAGAGCTCCGGAGCCCGCTGGGGACCCCCAGTTCACACTCATGGAGGGGAGGACTGACCACCGAACGGACGATGTGTTGGTCATGACGCAATGACAGTACTGTGTAATCGCAATGACAGACAGTAACTGCTCAGTTACTGCCTGTACGAAGGTCAAAGGTAGATAACTGTCATAAGTTTTTCATCAGTATGGCTGCATGTGTAAACAATACCAGTAATTACACAGTTCCGTAGATAGACATGCCTTCTTTAGCGTACCAACACAAAAATGTTGTATGTTCCGTTATTGTTAGCACACTGTGCCCTTATTTTGCAGCGTTCTCGGCGAACAGGGATTCCACTGGCCGCCGCAGAGTTCTGAGTATGCTTTACCACTGCTGGGGTGTCCGGTTAATGCGCAGACCCGTCACAGTTGCAGGGAATCGCGCAAAGCGATTGACGACTTAAGTCGAGCACGTCGTGGTGGCGCATTGCGACTTGGTTAAGGTATTTAGGGCGCTGAGGAAGAAGGGGTGCCTCAAAAGAATCACGCGCGTTTTGTTCCATGTTCCGCTGTGTCTCCCAGCGTGAGAGGCGACCCATGAATCGGGACAGGCTTAAAGGGACACTGCCACCTTCCAAAAAGTTCTCAAATGTACGCCGTTTGTGGTGCAAAATATGAAGTAATTTGCTGCTGAACACGATTATGACATTTGTTTCTACAAACATTGCTCAACTTCATGCAAAATGCGTGTTAATATTGCGGCTGATGACTCATATGAAGGAATTTTGTGAAAAAAGGAAGCCTTCACGCTTGCCATAGTATGATTAGTGTATGGCTAATTGTTATTGCCAAAGGTAAAACAAGTCGACTGTAACAACATTTAGCAAAGAGAGACTACGACATCGGCTCAACGGATCCCCCTACAAATACATTTGGACTGGGATGTTACAGATGTCAAAACCCAAACTCGCAATTGCTTCTTGTGAATTCGACCTCAACGTGGTTTTTAACTGTATACCAACATAATTACAATGCCAAGCAGCCAAAAATGGCTATTCTAACCAAATATTAATGTTAAGGTGGCACGTAATGTCCCTTTTACCTCCGCTGGCCAGGGGCGGCGAAAGAGAGGCATGGGAGGCGGCGAAAGAGGGGGAGCCTCAGTCCAAAGTGGGTGACCCTGACGTTCCGGGGGAGGGGGGACTGGTGATTGTTTTGACCTCTCCTATCCGAAAATACAATCTGCCGCCACTGCCGCAGGCCTAAGTTTTCTGCCACGCGGAGGGGCTTCTCATACCGCGCCGCGGCCGCTTGGAACTGTCTGCCACTAGGTGCCTGCAATGCCGCAACACTCCACGCATTTAGAACCATGCTGACCAATGTATTACTGTGATCGATGACCAGTGACCTATCTGATCAGACATACGCTGTTCGCTTTCAGTGTATTTTCTATCGTCACGGTTTATCCCTTTTTGTATGTTTTATCTGAAACTATTTTGCCGCACTCTTGCTCATATTGTGTTTACGTACTTACTCTCATCCTCGTCATTTTGGTGTAAATCCGTATACAGTGTTTCGTTTGTTATCGCTTCTTCTTTCAGTGTATTATTTTATGCACCATCACTCTGTCTGTTTAGTGTGTGTTTTTATGTACCCAAATGCAGGGGTGTCGCCACCAGGGGGAGGGGGGCAGCAAGGGTCTCTCTACCCTACTCGGCCACCCTACTCTAAACAAGTGTGATCCAAACCTTAAGGTATTTAGGCTAAGAATATACATTATTTGCAATTTTTTGTCATCGCTCAAACGATGCGAGATATTTCTTGAAATGACACCAATTTGATACGTTTGTGATTTAACTTAGTAGAACATAATTATTAAATAATGTCATATCCCGGGTGTGTCCTTTATTTTGTTGACTTTCTTTTTTGTTTTACTTGGAAGCATTTTTAAACGTGTGTAAAGACAGCGAAGTACTCACATTCATATCAGCAACAGATTCGTGGACCCCTTATAATCATCTACAACTCTACAGAAATACAGAACAGAGCACATAGAGCAACATGGTGAAATCCATTTTAACCTACATACGATTGTTTGGTCTCATATATGAGAGTGTTTACATGGGAGTGTTTTTTTGCAGACTCTTGAAAGGGTGTCGAATAGGAGTCATTTTTTTTCTCAGTGTAGGCGCCAAATAGAGTTCGCCAGCGACAGATTCGAGATTTGTGTGGGACCATTATATTTCCCATAAGAAAATCGGTGTCCAATAGAGTTTTCAGGCGTATATTTATATCGGATGAGAATGCCGTCTTCAAAATCCGTTTCACCCTACATACATACAATATCGGTATGATAGTTTGGCGTCTAGACGCCAAGCGAGTTTCGCCAGCCGACGAATTCGAGTTTGGCGGACCCCTTTGGTTTGAATAAAAATCGGTGAGTCCAAACAGATTTAAGGTGTAGCATTAACATGGTGGAAATCTGCTTACATTATACATATTGATCAGGATTTGGTCTAAACGCCCGTTTTAGGTTTCGCCAGCGACATATTCGAGATTTGGTGGACCCTTAGATTTCCATGAAAATCGGTGTCCATGTATAGTTTACGGTGTAAATTAACATGGTGAAATCCGTTTCACCCTACAGATGATAATTTGGCACTTAGCCGCCAATAGAGTTCACCAGCGACAGATTAACTGGGAAATATGGACTTATGGGTGCACCCCTCCCCCAAGGGCGGCGCCAAAGGGGGAGACGCGTACCCCAATATTTTCGGATTTTAATATTACGCCTATGGACGTTGCAAGGAAAGAATCGACTTCAAAATGCCTCCGTCCCCACTAATTTCGGAAGGTGACGCCGCCCTTGCTTCCCCCTCTCAAAATTTCGTGGCGACACGCCTGCCCAAGTGTAGTTTTATATTTGCTCTGTAATTGCCGTACAATTTATGTAAGACTGTAATAGCCACTACGTGGGTGTTTTGTAATACACTGATTGTGATTATGTCTCCGTAGGTTAATATCTGACAACCCGCTACTTCCTAAAAACAATTGTTTAGTTCCTTCGTTGGAGCTGGATAATGAGTCTGACAGAGAATGCAGGATAATCGTTTATACCTTGGCCATTCACAGTTAAGGTGCTAGGTGGCTCGGTGCACCGGTGCCACCGGAACTTGCGGCAGCCTCATTGTTTACCGTCCACCGTCTACTCCTGTATCCGTCATCCGTATCCGCGTCGGCCTCTTTGTATATGACGTCACTGGAAGCTTCCTTTGGCTCCCTCCTTTGTGTATCGAGCGCCCGGGTCTGCCCTCGCGGCACCTTTGTTCGCTGAATACTGACACCTGTACTCAGAGGAAAGGCAGTTCATCATAATCATCACAATTTTTGGACAATGAAGCACGAGGAAACTGAACAGATGCTCATTAAAACAAAAAATATAGATTAGGTGTTACCTTTGCAGGCAATGAATCAGGTGGCGGCTTCCTTTTATATATAAATTTTCCCGGTAGTCGTATTGCTAACGATATCCCTTCGATATGTTCACAAATTTAGTTCCGTCCCTTTGAGGGAAAGCATTTTGAAGCCGTCAAGGTATGTCTTAGCTTATTCTTATATTTCAGTTAGTTAAACAAAATGACACCTGAGTAGTAAGCAAACGATTGTTGAAGATCAAACCCCAAAGCTTTAGAGCATTACTAAAACAGTAAACGGTAGCCCGTTGCGGGTCTTGTGATAGTGTCGATCTTTTACCAAAGTTTGATGCACCTGCATCTCACTATTCGACCAGGCTCGTGAAATATCGATTTCGAAGGTGCCTCGCAGCAGATTCCACGCACAGTGGAATCTGCTGCGAGGAAGTTCAGGAGAACGCATCAGCCTGATTGGAGTGCACAACTGCACACCCGAAATTCCGGAATACTAAATATTAGCGATACCGTGGCTACCTTGAGACATCTGCCTAGCTTCCATTACTAAGCTAATCTTGAGTGGACAGCCATCCGCCGGCCAACAGGCAACCATAAGCTCTACGAAAACTTCGCTGCGTGGCTCTCTTTACCGTTGTAAATAAAAATGTCTGGTAAAACGTTTAACAAAAGTAATAGGTTATATGACAAAGACTGCCTCCTCCTTACATTCGAATGGCTGATAGAGTGAGCTGAGCCGATGAGAACTTCACTGACGCTTAACCAAGAACAAGACATTACGTAAATTGTTCAAAGCTGCTGCGAGGCACATGATTCTTGTTACAAATATCATTGGAATAGTGACCTTAACCTCGTATTAAAGCAAAATCGAAGACACCTATAACTGACTTTAAAGGAAATGTGCCTACTCTT
The DNA here is from genome assembly GCA_014673585.1 of Semibalanus balanoides. Lineage (NCBI taxonomy): Eukaryota > Metazoa > Arthropoda > Thecostraca > Balanomorpha > Balanidae > Semibalanus > Semibalanus balanoides. The sequence continues at coordinate 7,361 of VOPJ01014595.1, read as the reverse complement.
TTGAAATGTCAGTTATATTTTTATTACGGTAAGAAGCTATTGGTTTGATAATTGGTTACGATTAAATTCACGTCTGGAGCCCCTTTAGTTGAATTTGTATCTATGTTCTGTTTTACATTTGTTTTGTTTCAAAACTCATAGCGACCGCTACTATAAACAGAGTAACGAAGATGTTACCTACAATGGCGCACAAAATACCATAAACAAACCCATACGAACAATGTATGAGTTTGTTTATAGTTATCGAGGCTCTGTTTGGCAGCTGCTATCAGTGCTCACGAGTTGTTATCTATTGGCCAGCGCTAACAATATATGCTAGCGCTAACAATATATGTTTTTGTTTGTTACGTTCTTGTTTTTGTTTAGGACCCCAGTATTATCCTTGTACAGTCTAGGGTAAATGTTCTGTCCGTGCAAAAGTTCTGTCCGCTGCTTCTGCCTCCTTCTGTCGGTGCTGCACGCAGTGGAATCCAATGCAATTACTATAGCCCTCTCCCCCGGTAATCAAGGGGCGAGGGCAAAAAATAGTTTCATTACATTTCACTGCAGCTGTAGCACCGTCAAATCAGCACCGATATTACAGTTGACATTTAAACTAAAGCGAGTGCGCTTAAACCTAAAGCTTTTTAAGAAATCTTCTACGGCTAGCTTCCGTCAAACTGACAAACAAACATCGCCCCAGGGAAACGGAGTTTTTTTAGAATAGAGCACTACCAAGAGATGCTATAAGCCGTTTTCAAGGAAGTATTTCATTCCCCGGGAACATCGTCATCGGTTGAGGTGATGAAGTGGACAGAACATTTACCCTAGAATGTACCTACTTGACCTTCAACAGACTGCAGATGTGCGCAGCGCCATTGGGCAGCAGTTGCGCTCTCAGTCCTGTATCCTATACCTAATCAACCATCCTGATCCTTATCCGTTTCCTTGCCATAGTAGTTTTTTGTGTCTTTTTTCATTATCACCTCGACATGAAAAGCCATCTTGTGTATTGTGGATGCCGTTGAGTGTCTAAATATATATAGTAATATATATATAATATAGTATATATATATATATATAATATATATATATATATAATATATATATATACCAACTGTGTAATTCAAGGGCAATGCTTTTAAGTGCAAAGGGGCTCTGGCGAATAATTGAATAATTGTGTTCTGGCCAGAATGCCTCTGGGCGATTTGGAATATCTCATGAACTATAAGTGATTCTGGGGAAATGAAGTAACATGGCTAAAATAGAAAAATCTGTTCAACAGACTAGTGTCAACAACTCCACATGAACGATGTGAATAGGCCCGCTTCCTTTAATGTATTGATATTTCGAACACAAACCTTTTTAAAAGAAAATATATGTAATCTACAATGTCTACATGATTGCCTTTGGTAATCAGATACATGTAATCTGCATCAAAATATATGTAATACTCAATGTCTACATTATTTTCTTGTATAATTATGTAGACATTGCCGATTATGATTTGGTTATAGATGTTGTTGTTTAGCTGGGACATGTTCAATTGTTTGTCACAGATATTCTTTCCACCAGCTTTATGTTTATTTCGGGAACTTTAAGTCATTTTGTGTATTTAATGCGAGGTTAGGTCACTATTCCAATGATATTTTTAACAACAACAAGACACAATTCAATTCCATGATTTACAATGCTTATATCCTCTTCATATTCCTATAGACTGCAAAATGTAGCATCTACCCTTAACTCGCTTTCTCTGAGTTACTAATTTTGTTGGGAGCAGATCCACAAAGTGGCATCCTAATTAGTTATTGAAAAGCAAAGCAAATTAGTTGCGAAACCTAAACAGGGAATCTTGAATTGAACACCATTTTGTATGTGTTAGTGTGATTTGTTTTGTTTGTTGTCCAGGACGAAAACGCATACTGGTGCAGATTGGGTAACACGCTACCCGATCACATGAATGACTAGAATAATTACTCGAATCCGTAGTTCTTTTCAGCGATGGACTCTTTCCATGCACATTCAAATGCCTCAAATCAGGAACCGTTACTACAGATGCCAGAATGTTTTTTATGCTGCTTTTTGATCACCGGGAGGGGACGGGAGATGACGGATGTCCTAATTGCATAGCTGACTACTGGGTAGGCAAATTCTCGCCACCGGCCATGGACATTTGGAAGCAGCACTGGGTGGGCACTGGGCATTTACCCACCCAGTCCCTTACCTACGGGAGCCACATCACAAATTGTCGATTCCCACGAAGCCATCCTCCTCGCTCCTTCCTGTGCTGCAATTTAAGTCGTTTGTCAAATACATCAGATAGTATATGAAATTGTGTCAACCGATTGACCATATTTTGTCCTTCAAAATATCCTCCAACCATCATTAGGATTTCCCACTTTATTTTTAAGCAACTGGTCATGACTAAGTTTTGTCTGCCTCTGTTGAGTGGCCCATCCATTGGAATTCAGGAAACCATAACGAATAGATCCGTAATATAGTGTGATGTCATCGAGCATTTACGGCCTCCTTACTGGCTGCATCGTACCTAACTACATTGCTTGACCTTGGCTCGTAGCTTACTCAATCCAAGAATAATAAGTGTAACCGTTTGCACTTTTCGGCTGTCTACTTGTCTTTACTGATTAACTCAGGAAGCTGGACAATTTCCTGATATAGCTGACCATCTGATATAGCACTTTTGATGACAATTGATTGCATAAGCCGCATTACTTTTATTTCCTTATTTGCGGTGAATGTTTGAAAACCACTTGGCATAAATGAGTCATTTTCAGGACCTCCTGGTCATTAGAGGAAAATATAATGAAACGTACGCTTTATAGGATGCTGGGTTATTAAACACTTAACAGGTCTCAGGCAGGCAGCACAGCTGTGCAGTGTGCACTATGGCCACTGTGGTATGTAGTCTGGGCACGGCCAAAACCGAAGCACTTTCTCTAAAGTAATAAACTGTACCTACCTATCAATAACAACATGACATTATATAAGAATTTGGAATGGCTGACGTTTTGAACTGACTGAATTAGCCATAAATATGCTTTTGCAGTGCTAAACTAAATATGTTTGTATATAGGTATATTTGCTACCGTAGCCAAATATGCTACCTTCGTATGAACAAGTTGATGGGATTCTGCCTCTCTGGACCACACTTAACCAACAAAGCTGTTGAAAAAGCGTGAGTACCGCACAGTGCCTCGGCTGGGTGCCATTGGACTCTCTGCCGACGCTCCTTCCAGTCCCAGCAATTACTCTGAAGGAATTACGACGGGGAGCCGAGACGGGGAGCCGAGCGGCGGCGTCCGGCGACGACAATTCACCCCGGACTCGGCTGCTTTAGCCGATGACAAATGCAGCGCGCCGCTTTTGTGCCGACGCAGCGCTCCGGAAAATGACGCACGCCCGCTTCCTGTGATCACGTGACCGGCGGGGCGGCTGAGTGTGGCGGGGTCACGTGATGGCTGACCCCGGTTCCGGTCGTTCCGCAGAGGCGATTGTCGCCCGAGGGGAAACACGAGGCCGGCCGGCAGTTTCGCGCACGGCGGCTGGAGTATATATCACGGGAGACTGCGGAGAAATGCGAGGGGTGATTGGGTATGGGTGGTTTGCACAAACGGGATCCGCAGGCAGAGATGCTATCTAGTAGAACGCTCTGACGAATGTGTGGGTCAGATATAATGCAGATAGAATACTGCGAATTAATTCATTTAATTCTACGTCAAATTATTGACTTGAACTCGTAGCTTACTTCACGGTGCATTTAGTTGGTTTCCGATCGGAGCAGATGTTCTGTGGTGGTAGGTTCTGATTGGAATAACATTACCAATTAAATATAAAAGACCCTGAAGCCTGAAGGGTCTTTAATAACTATAGGTATACGCACTGCAGGAAGATCCCTTACAAAATGTAGTCCCCTATAAGAGGTACAATAACGAGATTTATGTGGTAAGGAAGTTTTGTGAGATATTTGTTTTTTTTTTAATTTAATGTCCCTAAGGTTAACATCTTCAAGGTCAAATGAGGTCAAATATGATAAATTTTGCATGTTATGCGCTCCTTGGGTTGACATTGTTATGGTACGCAGTGATCCAAGTATATACTCCAAGAATATACTTATATGATTTTATTAAAAGTCTAATGATACCATAGGGATGATATAAGTTGCATTATCAAAGATTTATCTTGTCAAAAGGCACTTAAGCGCGCTGGTTAACAGTAGCTGCAAACGATCTGCTCTCATAATTAATGCCGTCAAGCTCCTTGACTAGATGGCCGGTCGATGCTCCTTGGCTAGTCGCGCCGGTCGATTCTCACGCGGCTCTTGTAGCGCTATATTATAGCTAAAAGAGGGAGGTGGACGAATGTAGGTGGTTTCCAACCGATATGAGAACAAAGCTTCAGGGTAGGTTGGAAACAGTGAAGCCGATGATTGTGTGTTGCAAAAAGTTCAGTACGGAATTATTACCATTTGTTAGTATTCTCTGAAAAAATATGGGGCTTAACCCATTTTGCAAGACCTACTCCGGATGCATTGTATTGTAAGCGTATAGGATGGTGACAGTTTACCTCACAGGAACGGCTGGGTAGGTTACCGTTAGGCAAGGGCGGCGCCACCTTCCGAAAGTTGGGGGGAGGGGACAAAGGCATCTTGAAGTCGATTCTTTCCATGCAACGTCCATAGACGTAATGTTAAAATCCGTCCCCCGTCCCCCCTTTGGCGCCGCCCCTGCCGTTAGGTGTTGATTTAGGTCTGGTAACAGGAGTACCTTTGCTGATCGTGAACGGGAGCTGCACGAACATGAAGAAGCTTGAGTGTGAGCTTGAGGAATGCAAATTGCGGTAATGGAAATTTGGCCAGACACACCAATTACTACAGTGGCTATCCAGACGCATCGATTTATCTAAGATCGAACAGCAATGTGATACTCGTATTGCTGCTGCTGACATTGGTGCTATTTTGTATAACTTCTACCTTTCCTGATTACGTGCGCTAGTCCGTGGTTTCATACAACTTTATTTCACTGTTTGCATGATAGTCTCATGTGATTAGAAACATGAAGCCCGGGTTCGTTAAACACTGCATATTGTTTATATGCATCAGTATCTTCATTTTTATTGAAAAGCTCCAGAAAGCACAGTTTTTATCGAGCTATAACACAACATTTGAACATGCACTTGTATGTACAAACAAATATTATTGTCTTTTTATCCTATCAGTTACGTCATCATTGCACAGGCACAAGCATCGTTATGACCTGGTTTTGTTCACACCAAAATATTTGGGAAAATTCCATATACGTTTCTGATGAATTCTATTGATTGCAATCTTATAAATATTGTCAAGTCTTTTGCGATTCTGCAGTCATAATACTGAATCCATTTCAGACATGTGCACTTTCGTCTGTTCGAACTTTTGTGACAGACTGGCGTGCCTTTACCTCACTGTTCAAACGAGTCACCAATGCATTGTCAACGTGAGGTCATTACAGCCTCATATCCGGGACTTTCGCCCGCTATACTCGAGTACCGTTCTCAGTTGTTCACTATTAGCCATTTTACTTTATCTGATTGCTGATACGCCATCTTACCGAATATTCCTCCTTTCAATGTTGTACCATATAATGTTTGCCGGATACGTATCGATGGTAGGCAGCATTGTGTGCCGGTGCATCTGACCTGTCTGCCGGTATTTTACAGCTACACCAGACTGCACGGTGTTCACACGAGGAACGCTGCCCCGGCTCTGTTCGGCTACTCGAGGCCGCTGATCAAAATCAGAGCACCTGGGCTGCAGGCATAAATGTGCGTTCAGGCGTATATTGCAGCGGTTGGCACCCATGTGCACCATTATGCGATATTTTGTTCATCAAATTGACACGTCATAATGTAGGCACTGATTGAGGCTTGACATGTGCCTATGGGTATGAACTATGAAAATACGTCATTGAAGATAAGTACAATTTTTGCCAGCAAATTACTCGCATAACTACATATAAAGCAATACGATGCGCTCGGGATTACGCCCGCCCGCTGTTTTCATCTAAGAAGTCTAGAGACACCTTACAAATTGCTGACGTTACCAAATCGACAGCAGTGGCACTGCGCCTTTTAAATCGGCTTCCGGCGGCGCTCAAGGCTGGCTTTTGTCACCGTCGTCTCCCTGCTCCCGCCACATCTCCGGCCGGCAGCGGAACGCACAATTTAATTGCGTTTTATTCCGTGGCGACGTTGCGTCTGGTCTCCGTCGTTGCTGGAGATGTTCACACATTAGCCGTATCTAATGACCGGAAGCGACTCGGCGCGAGGGACACCGGCCCCGCTTCCGCCAGGCCATGTGTCGAGCCGCCATGTGTCATTCCTCTCTCCGGCGTGATGGCGTGATGGGAGAGGGAGCACCGTGAGACGTCTGATGCCCCGGGCGGTGGTGGTGAAGGGAGGGACGCAGGCTGATATCGCGCGCCCCGAGCGGCCGAGTTGGAGGGAATCGACACGCGACAGGGGCGGTCGCCGACGGGGGGGGGGGGGGGGTTCGGTTTCGGGGCAGGGGGGGGGGGGGGGGGGTTCGCGAACCCCCCCCCCACTTTTGAAAAACGGGGGGTTGACCCCCACTTTTTATGGTGATCGACTACCACCCACACACTTTTATGGCGAAGCTGATTCCAGTTTTCCATGTAGGTATGTCCTATTAAAAATCAAGATTTGAATATGAAAAATACGAAGTGGAATAGGGCTAGTCAGTTACGCAATCAACGTTTTTTTCGTTTTCCCTCCGACACACCGCTGCTTACGAACAGTAAACGAGGGAATTTAATCCGTAACATGGTCGATGCCCAAAGCACTAAAAGGCGAACAAATAAGTGAGGATTCGTTTGTGGTGTACACAATACACACGGTCATATCATAAAGTAATAATTTACATTTTGGGAGTCGTAAAAACTTGCGGTCCTAGACCTGATCAAAAAATCATAGACATCAGGTCTTTTTTAAGAATAAGATGTTATAATTGAAAACCCACTAACCTTGCCCTTAGTGATAGGAGATAGATAGGTATATGGTACATACCTATCTGAACCATTGACGGATCTAGGATTTAGTTTTTGGCCCCATGGGGGGGCATAACCACGAAAAATTTCACATTATTTTGTTTAATAGTCATTGGATTTCGCTCCCTTATGCATAGCTAGCTAGACGTTTTAAAATAAACTTTCCTCGGTAAAAGCTGCGTAGATCTCCTTCTACATCAGGAAATGTGTAATTTTTACCGATTTCAGGCGGCTTGGGGGAGGAGGGGCATTGGCCCCTGATGCCCCTTCTGGATCCGCCAGTGATCTGAACTTGCAGCATCCTTAGTGGTAGCCATT
>VOPJ01014575.1:0-10410 GCA_014673585.1 Semibalanus balanoides | reverse complement strand
GAAAAATAATATCAAAGTGAAAAAGAGTGGAAAATAACCCTTCAAATTGGTAAAAAGTAGTGGAATATTATTCCTGGTAGGGTGTCGCTTTACACCCAAAATTCAAAATCCTAGGACACTGGAACCACAGGATCACACTGAAGGACGACACCGCCTTGTACAGACGGGACGGTCAGCACGTCTGTGCAGAGAACCACAGGAGCACACTGAAGGACGACACCGCCTTGTACAGACGGGACGGTCAGCACGTCTGTGCAGAGAACCACAGCAGCACACTGAAGGACGACATCGCCCTGTACAGTGGTCATCACGTCTGTGCAGAGGACCACAGCAGCACACTGAAGGACGACACCGCCTTGTACAGACGGGACGGTCAGCACGTCTGTGCAGAGAACCACCAGGGAGGCACATGGAAGGACGACACCGCCTTGTACAGACGGGGACGGTTATCACGTCGGTACTGAGAGCCCACAGCAGCAACACTGGAAGGACGACGACTGCCCATTGTTACAGACGGACGGTCAGCACGTCTGTGCAGAGAGGACCAAGCAGCACACCTTGAAGGACGACCGCTGTACAGACGGGACGGTCAGCACGTCTGTGCGAGAGGTCCACAGCAGCACACTGAGGACTACACGCCTTGTACAGACGGGACGGTCAGCACGTCTGTGCAGAGAACCACAGGAGCACATTGAAGGACGACACCGCCCTGTACAGACGGGACGGTCAGCACGTCTGTGCAGAGAACCACAGGAGCACACCGAAGGACGACATCAATGACGTCATCAGTGACGACACAAAGGAGTCACAGAACTCATTAGGGACAAATTACTATTTTTACCACACTTAAACCATCCTTTTTTACTGCTATTTGTTTATATTTTCTTGGTGGACTGAATTTGCTTTACAGGTTCTGGGGAAGCATTTTGGCTAGTACTCTAATCATAATGTACGAGGGATTGTCGTTTTAAATTGTCAAAACGGTTGTTTTTGCGATTTTTTGGTTAAAGCGGCTTTTACAAATTGCAAATTTTGAATGGGTACATTTTTGATTAAAAAGAATGCTGCCTTATACTCAGCATGAACCGCCTCACCTTTCTGCACCCCCCACTTTTGAATTGTTCACTTAAGGTTTGCACGACTCACGCTATTGCTCAATACAAGTGGAGGAGAACTGACCGAAATTCTTTTGATGCGCACCACTACCTCACCAGTCTTACAGCAGCTCCAATTGGTGTGCATCTAAATGGCATCGGCACATTGTCTTCCATCCAGAATCAGATTTCATAGAACACCATCAAAGCTGATGCAATTTCCTCAATGACACAACCAGTCTCTCTCCCTTACTAAGAGGTCATTATGTCCATGGGTCGTATCAGCTGACTGCTGTTGTTGCTCCACCATCTTGCTGTCATTTAAGCACCACCATTTGGCAACAGCCTCAGTTTTGTTTGCTTGCAGCCACCGCTGCTGTGCACCGCGCTTGTCACCGTAACCTAGCCTTATTTATGCATGCACATCAACTTGTAGATTACATTTCACCTGCCTTGATTGCAGCTGCGACATCACTGCTGTGGTTCTGATGGACGGTGCGAGGGAGGTGGACGGGGCAAAGCTGCCGAAGCAGCTGGCGCGTCTCACGGAGAAGGTGCGCCGATCGGTGCGGGTCGCTACCGCCAAACGTCACCACGAGGATGTCTTCCCGCCGCTGGCCCGCTCAGTGTTCGTCCAGGTGGGTTGATGTGGGGCGAGTCGTACCCCCGCACACATCGGTCACGATGCTTAACAGGCGAGACTGTCATGCTTTGCTGTCTTCTGTGAAGTGTGCTATTATTGTTATGTAAATCACAATTTATTCCAGTTCAGTGATATGTAGGCATAATCTCAGTATTGGTAAATTGTATCTAAGCACCTATCACCGACCAATGTATGACAGTAATTGCGTGCGGTCCATCTCCCGTCCCCCACCCAGTCTCTGCAGCACACTAACCGCTCCCGTCCCCCACCCAGTTCCTGCAGCACACTAACCGCTCCCGTCCCCCACCCAGTCTCTGCACACCACTAACCGTTCCCGTCCCCACCCCGTCTCATACAGCACGCTAACCCTCCCCGTCCCCCACCCAGTTCTGCAGGTCACTACCGCTCCCGTCCCCCACCCCGGTCTCTGCAGCACACTAAACCGCTCCCGTCCCCACCCATCTCTACAGCACGCATAACCGCTCCGTCCCCCACCCCGTCTCTTACAGCACAGCTAACGCTTCCCGTTCCCCCACCCCGTTCTCTACAGCACACTATCCGCTCCGTCCCCCACCCAGTCTCTGCAGCCACTAACCGCTCGTCCCCACCCCGTCTCTACAAGGCACGCTAAACCGCTCCGTCCCCCACCCGTTCTTCATACAGCACGCTAACCGCTCCCGTCCCCCACCCCGTCTCTACGCACGCTAACCGCTCCCGTCCCCCACCCCGTCTCTGCAGCACAAACTAACCGCTCCCGTTCCCCCACCCAGCCTCTACAGCACCACAACCGCTCCCGTCCCCCACCCCCGTCTCTGCAGGTCACTAACCGCTCCCGTCCCACACAGTCTCTTGCAGGTCATAACCGTCCCGTCCCCCACCCCGTCTCTCACAGCACGCTTAACCGCTCCCGTCCCCCACCCAGTCTCTGCAGGGTCACTAACCGCTCCCGTTTTCCCCCACCCCGTCTTCTACAGCACACTAACCGCTCCCGTCCCCCACCGTCTCTGCAGCAACACTAACCGCTCCCGTCCCCCACCCAGTCTCTGCAGCAAACACTAACCGCTCCCGTCCCCCAACCAGTCTCTGCAGCCACGCAGCTAACTGCTCCCGTCCCCCACCCCGTCTCTACAGCACCACTAACCCGCTCCCGTCCCCCAACCCCGTCTCTGCAGACACTAACCGCTCCCGTCCCCCACCAGTCTCATGCAGCACCACTAACCGCTCCCGTCCCCCACCCAAGCTCCCTGCAGCACACTAACCGCTCCCGTCCCCACCCAGTCTCTGCCAGCCACTTCAAACCGCTCCCCGTCCCCCACCCCGTCTCTGCCAGTCCACTAACCGCTCCCGTCCCCCACCCCGTTCTCTACAGTCACACTAACCGCTCCGTCCCCCACCCAGTTCTTCTGCAGGTCACTAACCGCTCCCGTCCCCCAACAGTCTCTGAGGTCACTATACCGCTCCCGGTCCCCACCCCGTCTCTGCAGGTCACTAACCGCTCCCGTCCCCCACCCCGGCTCTTACAGCACACTAAAACCGCTCCCGTCCCCAGCCCAAGTCTCTGACAGCGTCACTAACCGCTCCCGTCCCACCCAGTCCTGAGGTCACTAACCGCTCCCGTCCCCCACCCCGTCGTCTACAGCACGCTAACCGCTCCCGTCCCCACCCAGTCTCTGCAGGGTCACTAACCGCCCCTTCCCCCACCCCGTCTCTGCAGGTCACTAACCGCTCCCGGTCCCAACCCCGCTTCTACTAGCACACTAACCGGCTCCGTCCCCCACCCAGTCTCTGCAGTCACTAACCGCTCCCGTCCCCCAACCCAGTTCTCTGCAGGGTCACTAAACCGCTCCGTCCCCCACCCTCGTTCTCCTACAGCACGCTAACCGCTTCCCGTTCCCCCACCAGTCTCTGCAGCGTCACTACCGCTCCCGTCCCCCACCCCAGTCTCTGCAGCACACTAACTGGGCTCCCGTCCCCCACCCCGTCCCTGCAGCACACTAACCGCTCCCGTCCCCCACCCAGTCTCTACAGCACGCTAACCGCTCCCGTCCCCACCCAGTCCCCTGCAGCACCACTAACCGCCCCGTCACCCCCACCCGTCTCTGCAGCACACTAACCGCTCCCTCCCCCACCCGCTCTGACAGCCACACTACCGCTCCCGTCCCCCCACCCCGTCTCTGCAGCACTCTAACCGCTCCCGACCCCACCCCGTCCTGCAGGTCACTAAACCGCTCCCGTCCCCCACCCCGTCTCTACAGCACACTAACCGCTTCCCGGTCCCCACCCCGTCTCTGCAGCCACACTAACCGCTCCCGTCCCCCAACCCGTCTCTGCAGCACTCTAACCGCTCCCGTCCCCCACCCCGTCTCTTGCAGCACTCTAACCGCTCCCTCCCCCACCCCGTCTTCTACAGCACACTAACGCTTCCGTCCCCCAACCCATTTCTGCAGCACACTAACCGCTCCCGTCCCCCACCCAGTCTCTGCAGCACACTAACCGCTCCCGTCCGTTCCCTCGCGGCAGGTGGCTCGCCGTCTGTCGGTGCCCGTGGCGCAGTGTCCCCGCGAGGCGGACGGCTGTGCCGCGGCCGTGGCCCGCCGGCTTGGATGTGCCGTGCTCAGTGACGACTCTGACCTGTGCGCGCTCGGCGTGCCGGTGGTGCGACTGACGCCCTGGCAGCGGCCGTGCACGGCGCCGCGCGCCTCCCGCACCGCAGAACGCTTCATGATCTGCGTCGTGTTCCAGCCGGAGTTGTAAGTGGAGACGGCGCTGAGCCGCCGTGGACGGCGCTGAGCCGCGGTGGCCACTGCGTGTGCGGGTTATGTGCACCGTGGAGACACGTTTCCTCCCTGCTATTCGTTTCGCGGGATTACATTAGGTGATTGGTTTGCTGATGTCGATATTTCGTTCGGTATTTTCTGTCGCCATTCCTCAGAACTGATTTCGAGGACATGCGATTAAAAAGTGTCTTAAATAATTAAACTTTGTTCATACAACTATAACATAATGTTAATAATTGACTTGTTGATATTCCAAACTTGCTCATGGCTGGATCACGCAATTGGCAGCGATTGTGTGTGTGTGTGTGTGTGTGTGTGTGTGTGTGTGTGTGTGTGTGTGTGTGTGTGTGTTGTTGCTGTGTGTGTTGTGTTGTGTGTGTGATGTGTGTGTGCGTGCGTGGCGTGCGTGCCGTGGCGTGCGTGCGTGCGTCGTGCGTTGCGTTGCGTGCTTGCGTGCGTGCGTGCGTGCGTGGCGTCGTGCGTGGCGTGCGTGCGTTGCGTGCGTGCGTGCGTGCGTGCGTTGGCTGCGTGCGTGGCGTGCGTTGCGTGCGTGCGTTGCGTGCGTGCGGCGTGTGTCGCGCGTGCGTGCGTTGCGTGCGCTGCGTTGCGTGCGTGCGTGCGTGCGTGCGTGCGTGCTCCTGTGCGTGCAGGAGGCAGGAGCTGCGGTGACAATGTATGTGCGCTGGTATGTATGGCAGGCTGGCTAAGCATTACTGCATCTCCGGCGACCACCTCTCTGGTTTGGCCACGCTGCCAGGCAACGACGTTGTGATGCCGGCCCAGTTGCTCGAACCCGTTTCTTCCGGCGGGCTGTACGCGCTCACAAGTGGCGGCGGTGGTGGCGGCCCGCCCGGCGGGAAGCGGCCCGGCCAGCGTATCAAAGCGACGCTCCGCTGGCTGGCGACACAGACCTCCCCGCGTGAAGCGCTCGACAAGGTAGGCCGTCCAGACATGTGCATGAGTCTGAAAGTGGGATCTATGATCCCAGAGGATCTTTCGACAGAACGCAATGTTGGATCTATGATCGGATCTCACAGGACCCCATGATATACAATTCAAATGTGTCTTGCATCAGACAGGATCCGACTTATATATTATGCCATAATTAGAGTATTTCTTGACACAATCTAAGTATAGGAATATGTCCATGCTAGTTTGATTTACACCTAATTGGAAGGTACTGACAGTTACTTAAAATATGGGTTCCGAAAATACACATTTATGTATTGGCAGATCTGGGATCCCAGTGGATCCCAATGCAAAATGGTGTCTGCGATCTTGAATCCCGGCGGATCCGCCGACCAATGTTGAAGACGGATATATGATCCCAGTGGATCCATCGACACATTATGAAGGTGGATCCATGCTCCCTGTGGATCCGGGATCACGGGGTCCAAGCACATGTGCGGTAGACACTCCCGCGACAGTCGCTCGACAAGGTAAGCTGTCCCGAGACAGGTCATACACGAGGTAGGCAGTCCCGCGTCACACGATCCGACAATACAGGTGGTCTGTGCTGGGGGCCGAGTGCGCTGACGCCGCTGAATCCCAGGCCTCGCCGCGTGACATGAGACCTGTTCGCGGACCTGCGGTTGACTGCGGTTCGGCGGTCAGCAGTGGTGGGCAGCCGGGTGGGGGTAACTAAAAGTGGGGATGGGCGAAAGGTATGACGTCACTCGGCTGAGGCTGACTGCGCTTTCGGTGGTTGGCACGATTCAACCCCCGAACCGCAGGATCAATAAGTTATGTTAACTTGCGCAGTGCGGTGTTCAAGAGACGCCTGCTTGTGGTGACGCACGAGGGAAGGTGACTAGAGCCTGCTGGGTAACGCCGAACCGCAGGTGATCGTAACAGGTCCCTGGGCCGACTCGATCCGGGTCTGGTAAGGGGTGGACTGGGCGGTGGAGCACGGAGATGAGATATTCAGGAGTGGCCACTCTCCGGGTTTCCCTTTGCTGTCGGCGACAACGCAGTGCTGCCATATTCGCCCGACCGATTTCTTCAGAAAGGAAAAGCGTTTACCGCCCGCTCAAGCCCGGTACTCTATGAGACCCATTCATACGTTAAAATGTGATGTTTGCTCACTTTCTGCTAATTATCATATTTATATGTTCTATTACAATATGCTCTAGCCTTTAGATGATAGCATAGAGTTTTAGGGGTTCTTTGGGTTGTTGGATGCTGATAATTTTGGATGTAAACTGTAAAGGTTGAGGTAAATACACGTATGCGATCTGCAGTTCAGTGTCGGGTTTCGCCAGGTGTTGAGTAACAATGTTGTGGTTCGCCAGGTGTTCGAGTAACTGTGTTGTGTTGTGGTTCGCCAGGTGTTGAGTAACAGTGTTGGTGTTTCGCCAGGTGTCGAGTAACAGTGTTGGGTTTCGCCAGGTGTTGAGTAACAGTGGTGTGTTTTCGCCAGGATGTCGAGTAACAGTGTTGTGTTTCGCCAGGTGTTGAGTAACAGTGTTGTGTTTCGCCAGAGAAGGACCGGGGCGCGGTGGAGGCGCACGCTACCCTTGTGACTACCTCCATGGCTGACGAGTCATTCGAGTTTCTGCGCTCTGCGCTGCCGGACCTGCATAGCACCCTGCTGGAGCTTGCCCCGTCGGCAGCGGACCAGCCACCACCCCCGCCGGTTACCGACTGTCTGCCCGTGGCCGACGCTGTGCTGCCCGTGTGTGTGCGGGACGCGGCCGGCGGCGCGCCTGTGCTGCTGGAGCCGGGCGTCGAGCAGCTGACGGAGCCGGCGGCGGCGATGACGGCGGCACCTCTGCTGGCTCGACTCGCCTCGCTGCTGGCCGGCGAGGACCGCCGGCTAACGCTGTACGTGCGGGAAGGTCGGGAGGTGGCCGAACGGTCCGCCGCTGCCGACTGGCCGGCCGGCACGCCGCCGCTGGTGCCACTCGATCCGGCGGCGGACACGGCGCGGCGCGAGGCGCAGGTGCTGGCAGTGCTGGGCGTGAGGCCGGACGCGCTGGCCTCCGCGCCGCCGCCGCTCCGCCTGCTTGTCGCCGCGCTGGTGGCCTGGCGCCGCGCCACCGCAGGCCGCAGCGGCCGCCGGGCGGTGCAGGCCGCGCTCCAGGCCTGCGCCGGCCTGGTGCCGGACGACACGCTACCGCTGCCGGCCGAGAGTGTCGCCGGCTGGCGGGAGAAGGTGGCGGCGCTGCGCCAGCGGCCGGCCGCCGCCGCGCGCGATCCGGCCGCGGTTCACCTGCACTACGAGCTGCAGTACGTGCTGATGGTGGCCGTGAGCGCGAACGAGGCGCTTGGCCGTCCGATGGACGCGCTGGATGTGGACAGGACGGTGCACGGACCGCTAGCGATCGGTCTCGGGTTCTGCGCACTGTCGGCGGACGGTGAGTTATTCATGGGCATGGCCGGCTGAAGAATGATTTAATGCTTGCTATTGAAGGTATTGCTGTAATGTGATGGTACTATTTATAACTTGTTCTTTGATGGTTAACGATGCATTCTTTTGTAGCTGAGCTTGTCTATCTTTTATTGTTTTCGCAAACATCTCAAGACAATAGATCCTGTCATATGCTACCTCAAGTCAAAGTGAAATGCGTGTTTTACCGGTCAGGGATATCGTAGAGATAACTCGTGACAGACGTGGCTGGTTTTCAGACGTCGGCAGCAACGATACCCACGGGCCTGATCTGGACGCCGACATGGAGCTTCTCATCAGCCGGCTGACGGACCTGGTCGAGGCGGTAGTGGAGGAGGGCTGCTCGCTGTCACTTCCAACAGGTCAGTCCCGCGTGCACTATGCGAGCGGTAACGACGGTGTCGCTCGAAGGCATTGGGTGCGTGGCAGCCAGCTCAGACCTGGTTGGCCAGGACTCTGCCCAGTGCCCACCTCTTCCAGGAAGGACCGGCTCTGGGTAGCGATGTCACCCAGGATAGCTCCAAGGTACTTCGGGTGCCCACTTCCTCCAGTGAGGATCGGCTCTGGGTGGCGATTTTACCCAGGATAGCTCCAAGGTGCTTAAACCCTTGCCGCATACGGGACGAATCGCGAGTCGGAGCTCGGAGTTCGAGCTTGAGGACTGACAATTCAATCTCGGCTGCAGGAGCCAGAATGTCTCAATGTTTTTGTCCTGTGTGTCGAACTCAGTGAGGTCCCGCGTCTCCGGATGCAGCTCGAGGTGGTGATAGATCTTGGTCAGGTCGAGGGTAGAGTAGCATTCGGCTCCACGCAGGTGGTGGAACATCTACAGATAGGGCACTGAAGGAAGGTGTCTTGGACTTTTGCCTTGTTAAGTCCCCGCAGATCCAGGCAGAATCTGTACCCAGTTCCTGCAGGACAGTTGTCTATTCCCGGGTCTATCCGGGTTGCTACCAGTCCAGCGCTTGCCGGGGCGTCAGTCGGGCGGCGTTGGGTCGTCTAGGAAGCCTCCGCTGGTGTTTCTCCAAACCTCGGCTGGTCCATCTGCCTCTATTCTTGGTGTCCGTTGCTTTATATATCCCTCGACTATCAGTTCATTCGGAATGACTGCTCTTCCTTGGCCGGTCAGTGACTGGATGCTGTTTTAGTCCGTCTCCGTGTTGAGAGGTTATCAGTCAATGCGCCATCGGGGTCATTTACCTCCGGCGGCTGACCCGGTGTGCTGGTGACCCCCACCTTCTTCAGTATACTGGCGACATATTTGCTTTCTGACAATCTGAGCCAGCTGGTGTGAGGTCGGCCACCTCATGCCTCTTGCTGGGTAGTCAGTGACCTATTACATGCTACCTGCGTCGGTTCAAATCCGGGGATGTTTGATCTTGCACGGCCTGGTAAGCGGATATCGTCCGATGCCCCCCCTTGCCTATGTAGGTACGCCGCCCGCCCGCAGACGCGGGCGACACAAAAGTTTCGCAGCGTTTTAGCGTTATTCAGCGTATTCCAGTGGTGTCGCAGCGTTATTTGCGGGCGGCGTCTGCGGGCGGTGCGGGCACGGAGACGAGACTCCCCGCCCCCGGAGACAGACATGTCAGGTCAGCACGCCTCACCGCGCCCGGGCGCGCCATTGGTCGGGACAACCGACACCCCTGACCTCCCAATGCATTGGCCGAGGGGACACGCGCCACTGGCTACATACAAACTGCGCGCGAAGGCGCGTCTGCGGCATTGGTACCAGAACTGCTATAACTAACTGCAAATTTACGAATACGGGAAATTTTACAGAGTAATGCGAACCAAGGGCGCAGACAGCGGCCCTTGTGTAAATTATACACGACACCGATATTATCAAAAAAAAGTAAACACCTCATCGCCGCTCGTAAGGATAGCCGTTAACGCCGCTGCATATTCGGCCACATAAATCGGTAATTCAAATGGTAAAGCCAGCGATACCGGAGCGCAGCCGGGCCAGGCAATAGCTATCTGAAATGGCGTCGCGTTCACAAATACCTGTCGCATGTGCATCTCATTACATGCGCGCACATTGTCAGAGACAGCATGACGTCATCATTGACAATTTACACGATTGTCGCGCACGCCTCACTGTCGCTGTCACGCACAGCACACTGTCGCTGTCACGCACAGCACTAACAGCTTCAAGCGGCAGCTTCAGGCATGGGCGTACAAAATTAACAAAGCCGGCCAGTCGCTGGCGCTTTAGCAGCGGCCAGGACGGCGAGCAGGCAGACACGGCAGCGCGGAGAGCCGGCAGAACACATGACTTAACGCGGGCTGTGCCCGCCATCAAATTCAGCTCCACGTCGAGAAACACAAGATTTGATGTCGGCGTCAGCACAGATTTAACAAAGTTTAAACAAAATCCAGCGCTGGACAAAAAATCATGAACACCAAACAAATCGCTGGACAGCGCGCAAAAAAAATGTAGACTAGAGTGGTCCAGGCTTACATGGTGCTTCCAAAATGTTAGAAATGTAGTGCTCCTCAAGGCTG
>VOPJ01014574.1:0-10409 GCA_014673585.1 Semibalanus balanoides | reverse complement strand
ACCGAGACCGCCGATCCAGCGCGGCGCGGCACGGCTCCGATCGGCCGGATGGAGGAGGATATCGGCTCATTTTGCCTTCTGGTACCGCGACGAAACGTCAGAGTTGCCGAACGGACGCAGCCACAGAAAATCGACAGGCCACAAGTTGAGGTCGGAGAATGAATGAGGAGGGAGGGAGGGCCCCCAGGGAGGGAGGGCCCCCGGGATCCGGCTATCTCAGAGCCTGTGAGTGGCTGTCAGGCCACCTGGGGAGGCTTCCGGCCCCCCTGGCGTTCAGGTGCGGCCGCAGCCGGCAGGTTCGCAGAGCAGCCGAGTTTCCCACAGCTCCGGGCAGCAGTGGCGCTGACACACCGGGGCCAGGTCAGCCGCCCGGCTTCAGCGCGACCCTTCATAGCACACCGTCCGACGGATCGTCCCGGCCTCAGACCACGGTCCGACGGACCATCTCGGACCGCCCGGCCTCAGCCACGGTCCGACGGACCATCCAGAACCGTCCCGGCCTCAGACCACGGTCCGACGGACCGTCCTGAACCGACCCGGACCGTCCCCGGCCCTTGAGACCACGGCGTCCGACACCGGGTAGTCCCGGACGCACGGCCAGTCCAGCGGCCTCTACCGGCCGCTGCTGTGCGGCGGGGCGGCGTCCGGCGCCGTATCCAAGGTCATCGGCCGCTGGTCGCGCCTGCTGATGATCCTCCTGCCCGGGCGCCAGCGAGGAGGCCCCCTGGTGGCCGGGGCGTGTGTTGCTCGCTCTCACAACACCTTCACTGTGCGTGTCGGGACCGAGGTGTGTGAGCTGGGTCGGAGTGCGCCGCCCACTCCACAGTGTCGCACTGTGGAGGCTGCGCTGGCGGCGGCCGGACCACGCGGCCCGCGGCTGGACAGCGGCCGTTTGATCTGTCTCGGCCGGCGGCTCCGACTCGCGGCCTCGGCGCGGCGCTGCCCCCAGTTTACCATACGGCTAAATCAGCGGCGGCCGCGCCGCCTTGAAATATCACATTATTATCTCTCAATTGCCACTTGCGCCGCCATTTGATACGAAAATGGTGCATATTACCGGTCTTCCCGAAACTGGGCATCGACACCGTCTGCGGGAGTAGCGGCCGTGAAAATGGTCTCCTGCTCGGCCGGCTTAATGATGTAATTTGCCCGCCGAGCAGCATCGCAAATCGTGCATCTCAATCAGTGTCCGAGGAGACAAAGGCTGAATTTGTTTGCTCGCTCTCTCTCTCTCTCTCTCTCAGCCGGTCCGTTTGCCACATGGCAGGCTGTTTACCATTCACAGCTCTGAGCTCTGCAAACTGCATAGCTAGACGCCGACTACAGTCGCCGGCCTCCCAAACCCGGTCATTAACGGGTATATTGGCGAGACCCGATTGCATTTAGTTACTATCACTACGTTCATTTAGGGCTAAATCGTGTTTTCGATTAGTTTCTAACCGCTCTAATGACTAATCTACAGGGTTAGAAAGGGAGGGTTAAATACATGCCGAGGTGAAGGGTTCAAAATTACAATGGACTTTAACAACACTTTCATTAGGAAAAGCTAGATATGCATATGTTCACTAGCTGGTGAGACCGCTGCAGAATATATCGGCCTGTCCTTGAAGCATCTTGTCCCGAGACTAATGATGTGGAACCAAGTGGCATTCTGGTGTTATCGCCGGGGCTCGGTGGCGGCCGCCTGTGATGCACAGAGCGGCGCTGTATGGTGGTGACGGCAGCGGCGGCAGGCAGCGGCAGGCAGGCAGCGACGGCAGGCAGCGGCGGCAGGCAGCGGCGGCAGGCAGCGGCGGCAGGCAGCGGCAGGCAGGCAGCGACAGGCAGGCAGCGGCAGGCAGGCAGCGGCAGGCAGGACGCCGGGGCTCGGTGGCGGCCGCCTGTGATGCACAGAGCGGCGCTGTATGGTGGTGACGGCAGCGGCGGCAGGCAGCGGCGGCAGGCAGCGGCAGGCAGGACGCCACCGCCGCCGCCGCCGCCACCGCCACGGCAGCTACTGCAGAACTGACGGCGAGCGGCGCGACCGCGGGCAGAGAGAAAAATGTCGCTTTATGGGAGACGGCGCT
Organism: Semibalanus balanoides; assembly: GCA_014673585.1. Classification (NCBI taxonomy): domain Eukaryota; kingdom Metazoa; phylum Arthropoda; class Thecostraca; order Balanomorpha; family Balanidae; genus Semibalanus; species Semibalanus balanoides. The sequence continues at coordinate 8,343 of VOPJ01014574.1, read as the reverse complement.
GCACAAGCCAAATGTCAATGAAGATGTCCAGCTTTAATGAGCGAGATGATCAGGCCACCGGAAGGAAAGCCACCGGTATTTGAGGGGCGAATGAGGTGCTACGTTGTGATGATACGAGAAGCTGTATATTGCAGCTTATATCCGCCAGTGACGCTTCCAGCTTTGTCATTTTCAAAATATAAATTAGTTACTTTGCTGGCATAAAACAACATATATAGTCACTTAACTTGATAAATTAAAGTAGAGCTATGTCTATATTACCGGGGAAAAGACAATTCGGTCGTCCTATGGCTATTTCGGAACTCTCTCTTTAGACCGCCATTAACTGGGTTAACCCGGCATTGACTGGGGGCGCTTAACGCCCCCTGCCGTTTTTTCGTTATATGTAACTCAAAAAGATTAGCGCTATCAAAATGAAACTTCAAGTACCTTATTCTTCATCTATTTCACGTCTTCTCTGTGAAAATGAAGCAATTTCGTCGATTTTTTTAGATATAGCAAATTTAGTGGCGTCACTACACACGGTTTTTCATAGTCATAGTCATAGTCATTTATTAGAAATCATCCACGTGGTGGTTCTTATGAATTCGTTCAGCAGTTACATAATACCATAAAATGCGTGACAGTAAAAAGACAGTTTTTACACATAAATCAGCTACATTTCAACAGACCGGACAAAGGCAATACAATTTATGTACAATTTATGTATAATCCGCCAAATGAATATACAAAGGTTAATATTCAATAATAGCTACAAAATGGAAAATCTCGGATCTCCAAAATTGTTGTTTTTTACCTCTAAAATTTAAAAAATACTACAAAATCAAAATTTAAAAAATTATTTTAAAAATCAGAACTATATCAAAGAACTATATGCAACAACTTACCATACCAAATTTCAAAATTAATCATTTTTGAAATAAGCTGATTGCATTTGACAGTCTGGTAACTCATGACGCATTTTTTTTGCTTTTATTTGACAAATACAACAAATACAACAGCACTGTATTTCTGCAGACAAAACTGGTCCTAGAAACATCCTTTTGTTATATTTATCATTTTCAAAATTTCAATTTCTTTTACCTTACCGACCTTACTTTGACATTTACTTCATATACATGAAGTCCGTATCAAAGAGGTATCTACTATCGCTCTCCATGCTAAAATACCATAAAACATGTGTTGCATGGCTTTAAAAAATATGTTGTGTATAGTGAGCTTTTGGGACCTGACCTTGACCTTTGATCTTTGACAATAATCTCACTTTCAATCAGACGATGTGCATCATACGTTTAAGAGCACTTTGGGTGATCATGATCGCAATCGAAGGCTTTGGATGGAAAGTATGACCCATATACCAAAATACCTTGATTGTGACCTTTGGCCTTACCGACGACCGTGACCTGAAATGTGATCTCAATGAGATTTTCGAGCATGCTTTAGATTTGTCTCAATGAGCACTTTCGAATGCCGCCTTGCACATCTCGCTGCGATGATTGGTTCGGAAGATAACCAGGGGAACGTTTAAAGCCCCCCAGTCAATTGTTCAGATCAGATCCCAGTCAATGCCGGGTCAAACACCCTCGGGCCTCCTGACAAGCTTACGCAACGCAATATCTAAAAAATATCGCTATTAACTTGAAACTATATATAACTTCTTCTACATAAATTTTACGTCATCTCTGCAAAAAACGAAGCAATGTCGTCGATTTTTTGCTTTCTCGAGATATAGCGAATTTAGTGACGTCACTACACATGAGGGGCATTCCACGACAGATCGACCAAGGGTTCCCACCGCCACATTTTTTATTTGGATGCAATTTGGTCTCTTGAGTTATTTTATGTCCTGAAGTCTATTTTGACATCACCAGACCCTTAAGGTTACGGTTCTCGAGATATAGCCTCGGGCATTTTTGCGAGGTCACGCTGCAGGGTAATCTTTGGAGGCCTGTAGCTCTAAAGCCACTGAACATAATTCATCATATAGGCATATCTTCGTGATCGCAAGGAACTGGGCAACATTTTTTGTCTCCTATTTTCTTTTCTTTTTTCTTTTGATTTGGTGATGACGTAATTTTTTCCATTTTTGTGCCTATACCCATTCCCCATATTTTTTTCTTCTTCGTATTACATATTTTCTATTTATCTCAAGATATATAAAAATATTATTTCTTAAAATATTGTATTTTATTTTTTAATACTACTTTTAGTAAATATTGTTTAACTCTTAGAAAATAAACAATACTTACTAAAAAATCATCAAAGATAGCATAAAATTGTATTAAGTTTGGTATTACCAAGGTGTACAGTATTAAGAATTAAAAACGAAAAAAGTGTAAATCAAACTGATGACGTATATTACAAAAATAGACCAGAATCTCAAAAAGTTATGAACAGATTTCAAAACCAAAAACACATTTGAATTTCTTATATAATTATTCATCTTAGAGGTATTTTGTAATTGAAAACAATTAAAAGGGAACATATTTTTTTCTCCAAAAAATGATATATATATATATATATACTTTTGACAATAACCTTTTTGTTTAAGGTTTTGTGACATTTTAGATTCCAGAATTTAATCTGCAAAGAAATAACGCTTCTAAGGAAACATTAAAATGGTATTTTAATCCTTTTTGGAATATTCCAAATTTGTCATAAAAAACTGACTTGGAAATAAATGCCTATAAATTTTCTAAAAAATGAGGTAGAGGTTTGCAAAAAAATATTACTTTAACTTAGGCGAGTGAAATTGGCGAACTTTTGTAAGAAACCTGGAGACAAAAAATAAAATCCCAAAAATTTACATTATTTTTTATTTGTTTTCTGTTGATGTTAGAAGTAGCAAAAAACGTAATTCTAAGGTAAGCACAAGCAAAAAATCAAATATTATCTCTAATATGAAGAATAAGATAATAAATCCACATCTATTTTCTATTTTGAAATCCATTTTCAATTTTTTGAGTTATTTCCCTCTAAAATTTCAAAAAAATATACGTCATAAAATGTTTTTTTCGTCTTATAATTGTTTTTATTGTATAACTTGGTAAGCTGAACAAAAAAAAACTGCATTAAATTTTATTCCATCTTTGACAGTTTTTTTAGTATATATTGTTTAATATTTAAGAATGCCAGCTGCAATGCATTCAAAAAGTAGAATACCATATTTTTAGAAACAAAACCTTTTGTATTTTTTTCCATATCTCGAGATAAACAGAAAATCTTTACTATGAAACCATTATGGCAAGATCATGTCCCACCAAGCCTTTATAAAACTGCATTCAGTGTAATAAATAAACATACAATTTTATCCCGGAATGAACTAGATCAAAATATATTATCAACATCCGATACAAATTAAAAAAAAAACATCAACCACTATGTTCAAATTTTGCGATGGTCATTACTTGATGCTGATGTTGAGCATCAAGCGCTAAGAAGCCGCCACACATGCCACACACCTCCGTCAATGTGCGCTCATTGTGCAATGCAGTACCCGGATAGCTAACTGCCATGCTCCGTATTGCTCCGTAACCTTTGAGGTCACGGAGCACCTGACCCTGGCAGGAAATGCCGCTCAATCATATATCAGCGTCACCTGCCAATGTTCGGCCGATCGTCCAAGGTGCGGCCACTCACGAGCCTGATCACACCTTGTCGCCGATTTTCCTCCCCTCCAAACTGCGCCGAGACGCGCGGATCGTGCCGGGGCGAGCCTGCAGCAAAGCCACGCCGGCCGACCGCGCAGCAGTTAACCAGACGGCAAGAAAGGGCCGCCCTCGGACAATACGCCAGCTGACATTATTTCTTACCGTAATTAAAATCGTTATTGGCGCTAAGTGGCCAATTGTGGGTTCTGGCACTTGTAGGTTCGCAGAGCAGGAGGTGTTGAAGCACGGTTTATGCCGGGTGCGTGCGTCAATGGTCCCATCGCCTTCAGCCCATTATTTTAGGCTGGCACCTAAATCGTATCACCTTTGCCTTACAAGCACCCATTGTATCGGCACTCTATCGGCGCCTGCACGGCGTATGCGCTGCAATTCTGTTACGACTTACAGCCTGTAATTATCTTATTCCGATCTCTGCCCGAGCTTGAGTTAATGTAACACCAGGGGCGTAGCCAGGAGGAGCAAGGGGGCAATTGCCCACCCCTTACGAGTGACAGGGGGCCCACCGAGATTCGCCCAAATACCATTTACATTAGCTACATGGCTTTCAAAAATCCACATAGGAGCCGTCAAACCAGGCGACGGGTCACTACACACCGGTTCATGTAAAAGGCCCTCCCTCAGAAACACTGAAGGGCTTTCAAAGCCAACCGCAGGGGAACTCGGCCAATTCAACCCACACAGGGGCCCCAAAAATGCACAGGTGTCTCTCGAGCATGTCCAGGGGCCTATTGAGCCCACTTGGGGCCCACAACCTGTCCAGGGACCTCTCGCGCATGTCCAGGGGCCCATTGAACCCACTCAAGGCCCCAAAACCTGCCCAGTGGCCTCTTGGGCATGTCCAGGGCTCATTGAGCCCTCCCAGGGCCCCCAAATCCTGCCCAGGGTCCTCTCAAGCAAGAGCGTCGCCACCTTCCAAAAGTAGGAGGGAACGGAGGTATTTTGAAGTAGATTCTTTCCATGCAACGTGCATAGGCGTAATGTTAAAATCCGCAAATGCGTCCCCCCCCTATCTGGCGCCGCCCTCGCTCTCAAGCATGTCCAAGAGCTCATTGAGCTCACTTAGGGACCTAAAAAACTGCCCAGGGGCCTCTGAAGCCTGCCTGGGGGCCATTAGAGTCTGTTCAGAGCCCTCTCGAGCTTGCCCTGGGGCCCATTGAGCCTGGTCGACAAAGCAGACTAAGAGCCGAGCAAGCAGCAGATATAGGATTCCAAAGGGTACAGATCCGTCTTTTGGCCCAGACTTTGCCATGACCATGGCGTACGCATACTGATGTACCATGTCGAATCGGTATACGTCCCGGACATGTTCCATATCATACCTGGGCTGCATTTCCCAGATAATCGAGCAGAACAGATATCAGCAATAGGCGAAGCTCGGTCGGTTACTACATGAGGCTGGAGCTATTGCATTCGATTTCCGTGACACTACCGGCTCGTGTTCTACGCACCGCGCAGTGAACACAGAACAGTAGGCGTGTTTACACCGCACTAAATATCATCCCGCAGAAAATCCTTCCACGGATACCTCTCTTGTACATCTATTCGGCCGTAATCTTCCCTAGATTTCGGGTACAGTTCTTCCCGACTACTTTCTTACGCGTGTCTCGACTCGCGTGATCCGTTGCCTTGGAGCCCATCCAGCGACGAGAGACACATATGGCCTTTCCGCGATTGTGGAAAATTTTCCGCGGAATATATTTAGTGCGGTGTAAACAGGCCTATTAACGTCTCCGTCCAGCAGCCTTGTCGCATCACATGTATGTAGCGTGCCGGCAGTGCGTCGCAGGGTGGGTGTGTCACTGTGTTCTCATGACGTCTCTCCAGGTTTGTTGTCCTGACGTCAGACGACATCCGGATGACGTGCCGGTCGCTGCAGCTGTCACCAATCACAAACAGTCGCATGTCGTCACCGACCACAAACAGCTGCGTATCGGTGATAGCAGTGTCACCGAAGGCTGAGAGGATGTGCGCGTTAGGCACTGACCTCACCAAAAGTGTCTGGCGTTCTGGGGCAACGGAAAACATGTGAAGCGTCGATAACAGTTACACAAACCTAAGTTTTTCAGTATGGCGAGAGTCATCTTTGGACCGGCAGATTTCGGGTCTGTCACATGTTTTCTGTTCGCTGTCTGCTGCCTTCTGTCAGCTTTGCACCGGCAGATTTCGGCTGTCACATGTCTTCTGTTTGCTATCTGATGCCTTCTGTCCAGCAGTCTGCCGTCTGCTATCAGTATTATATTCTGTTATCTGCTGCCTTATGTCGTTCGCTGTCATCATGCACCTGTCATATGTAGTCTCTAATATGTCATAATCTAGCATCTATCACCTGTCATCTGTCAGCTGTCTACTTCCGTCTGTCTACTACACGCTGTCATCTGGCTACTGCCCACTGTCGTCTGTCCGCTGTCTTCTGTCAGCTGTCATCACTCATCTGTCGTCTATTTGCTGACAGTTGTCGCCGTCTCAGTGCAGTCAGTGCTGCGTTTTACGCTGCCTTCGCTGCACCACAGCAGTATCTACCGAGGTGAACAGGATGACCTGTAGTACAGTCTAGGGTAAATTTTATGTCCGGTGCAAAAGTTCTGTCCGCTGTTTCTGCCTCTGTCTGTCGGTGCTGCACGCAGTGGAATCCAATGCAATTACTAAACCCTCTCCCCCGAGTATCAGGGGGCGAAGGCAAAAATAATAGATTTCACTGCATTTAGCACCGGCAAACAGCACTGATAGACAAAGTTGACATTGAACTAAACGGGTGCGCTTAACCAAAGGTTTTTAATAATACTTTCTACGCTAGCCTCCGTCAGACGAAAAGAAACATCGCCCCAGGGAAATGGAGGATTTATTCGAATACAGCACTAAAAGGACTGCTACTAGCCGTTTTCACGAAGGATTTATTCATCGGGAACATCGTCATCGGTTGTGGTGATGAAGTGGACAGAACATCTACCCTAGACTGTACACTGCACTGCACGTCCGTGTAAGCTGAGGTGGACAGACAGTGTGGACACTGGCCAGGGTGAGCCGTCCACTGCCGGCCAGCCACCTGTTAATAGAGCTGAGCTGCGCTGCCGGGGGAGGTGGGCAGGACACAGCGCGAGCGGCAGCTGTCGGGTGACCTGAGTGAGCGAGGGTTTGTCGACGGCGAGTTACTTTCGGTGCCTTACTGCTGGTGAACGCTGACACGGTCTCGGATTTTAGCTGGAGTGGCACGAGAAGGATGTCACGAGGAACTGCAGAGTTAATTTTGGGCAGTTAAGACCATGTTAAGGTAAACCAAACGATGCTCGGATCTCGGATATGTGTAAACAAATGTTATTAAGAGACTTCTGGTTGCCGGTATGTTGATTGCACACGAGCTCGCAACTATGCCTGCGATGGTGCATTGGCGATTTGTCACTGGCATATTTCCATCTGTAACCGGATCGTGCATCATTAGGCAATAATGATGTTCGCATGTTTGTGTTTTTCATACCAGGACTGCTGATCGCCCAGCTTGTTTGCCAGTGCAGCAGCTCCACGGACAGGGCAGACTGCTGAAGTGTTAACTGTGGCAGCGGAGAAACGTCCCGGCCCGGTACAGGGCCCGCACAGGGCAGACTGCTGAAGTGTTAACTGTGGCAGCGGAGAAACGTCCCGGCCCGGTACAGGGCCCGCAAGGGCAGACGCTGAATGTTAACTGTGGCAGCGGAGAAACGTCCGGCCCGGTCAGGGCCCACAGGCAGGCCTGCTAAATGTTCAGTAGCAGCGGAGAACCGACCGCCCGGCCTACCCGCCCGGTCCGGTCCGCACAGGACAGACGTTGAATAATGTTCAGCGGCAGGGAGATCGTCCCGTCCCGGCCTACCCGGCCGGTCCAGTCCGCACGGACAGACTGTTGAATGTTTTCAGCGGCAGAGGAGGATCGTCCCGTCCCGGCCTACCCCGGCCCGGTCAGGGTTCGCAGTACGAAACAGACTGTTGAATGTTCAGCGGCAGAGGAGACGTCCCCGTTCCCGGCCTACCGGCCCGGTCCAGGTTCCGCATACGACAGACTGTTGATAATTGTTCAGCGGCAGAGGAGGAATCGTCCGCCAAGGCCTACCCGGCGCCGGTCCAGGGTTCGCCATACGAAGACTTTGAAATGTTCAGCGGCAGAGGAGGATCGTCCCCCGCACGTCCTACCCCGGCCCGGTCCTAGGGGTCCGCAACAGGACAGACTGTTGAAATGTTCAGCGGCAGAGGAGGATCGTCCCGTCCCGTCCCGTCCTACCCGGTCCAGGTCCAGGGTCCGCACAGGACAGACTGTTGAAATGTTCAGTAGCAGCGGAGAACCGACCCGACCCGTCCTGCCCGGCCCGGTCCAGGGTCCGCACAGGACAGACTGTTGAAATGTTCAGCGGCAGAGGAGGATCGTCCCGTCCCGTCCCGTCCTACCCGGTCCAGGGTCCGCCGTCCCCCAGTTCATCGCCACTCGGCCGTACAAATTATGATCGCACAACGGCCATTCTACCTGGAGCCGCGTCGCATTAGCATCTGGTGGATTATTTTCAATGGCTGGAGCCCCATGTCGGCGATTTGCCACGGACGATTGGACTGAATTATGGTCCACGATGCGCCGGTACAAAGGGACACATTCCGGCCGGTCTGTCGCGGGCTCAGCAGCGTCTCAGACTGCCTGCTGCTCGTCGTGACG
>VOPJ01014573.1:0-10408 GCA_014673585.1 Semibalanus balanoides | reverse complement strand
AAAACTTTACGAAGGAGAAAAACATTGCTTCACCGATATTCCCCGGGTTTCGTCGTGTGATGTGATGAAGTTTTGTTTTAGTGTATGTTCCTAGAACCTACGAATTTTTCAGCCTAGCTTATTTTACACAGATCACCGTGGCTGAAACCATGGTATATGTGTCAGATGCCTGATATACGGCCAGAAACAAGGGAGAACCCAGAACTGCAAAAAATGACTCTTGGAGAAATAAAAAAAATATATCAAACGATAAAACAAACTCATAGGGTTTTGCTTCTTTATGGATACATGGGTTAAATAGTTAACTTTCTTTCGTTAATATTTTGTTACAAATAATTTCCGTCATTTTTTTGCTAATTTCAGGCGGTTTGGGGATTCTGCCTTCTGGCCCTCTTGGATCAGCCATTGCACAGTGGGCCCTTTGCCCCGTAGCCTACCAAAATGACAAATGTGAAGGTTGAGATTTTCCTTTCAAAATGCAGTGCCCTGAAACCAAAATATCTGAATTTTTCGAATCTGGCATTGGTTTACACTGTTAACCTTGTTAAGCATATCATATGTAAAGTGCGATCAAACCTGAAGTTTGTTGACGGAAGCGCATGTAAATAACATGCAATATGTAAATGTAAACTTATTAAAATTGACGGGCGGGTGACGCATTCGAGACACAAGCCAGCGTAGTCGCCAGAATGTTCTGATGCTGTGACGCTGTCCCGACCCAGAACTCGCCCCAACTCGCCCCTTTGATTGCAAGCCAATTTGATGATGAGGTTATGTTGAGGTCAATACAGGCAAGGTTAAGCCTATTCCCTGCGGGGCAGAACTCCGTTGGTTTGTCGCTTGCTGATTCAAAACCGTTACGCCTAGCGTCTTGAAATTTTGTGATTAATCCTAGAACTGAATTTTGTGTGTTGTGCCAAAATTGGGAAAAAAATCGGCTCAGCAGAGGCCCCATTTTCAAACCTCCCTATTTTTTTATTTCTTGCTCTCAAAACATGCGCAACTGATTTCTCTTCCGATATGCCGCAGCTGGTTTTACTGCAGATGACAGCTTGGCCGTCATTAATTAATTCCGGCTAATCGGGAAAAGGTCCCACTGTGCGTTGGTCATAAAGAAATGAAGGAGCCAAAAACATTTTTGGGAACCAAACTCAACATATGAAGGCGCTGAGGGCCACCCCAGACGTATATAAATCGCACCTGTGCTCCACACTTATTTCGAACCGACGCGACGAGGGGCGGATTTTCATCATCAAGATATAAAAAAAAATACTTTGGATGACTGGAGGAGTTTTAGTTAAGTCTAGTATTGCCTCATTTAGAAAAGGCCGTCGTGACGAATTAACAGTTTCACTGCGGGGCAAATCGGTCCACTTGGGGGGATGTGCCAAAATTTTTTATATATTATATATCCCTCCACTGGGGGGGGGGGGGCAATTGCCCCACAGTTAAACATGTTATCGAGGCCCTGATGCAACTGCCAAACGAGAACACGAGTCAGTAGGCATACTTGCCGGGTATGTATGATACTGCCGGCGGGATCGGGCAGTATGCATACTGCCCGGGCAGTATGCATACTGGCCGAGTAAGGCATATGGCCGTAACAATATATATATAATATATATATATATATATATATATATATAATATATATACTATATAAAAGTGTAAAAATATATATTATAAGTGCTACAACACGTGCAGTTCTATATTTTTCAAATCAGATTTTCCTGTCTTTTGGTCGGCCTCAATCTCTTTATATTTGTATTTGTATTAGAAATAGTACTGATGATGAATAATCGAAGCGGTTTATTTTCTGAATAACAAACCTAATTTAAGACAATTTATATTATATATATATATTATATATATATATATATATTATAATATATATATATATATATATATATTGCACTGTGCAAAATATATCGCTAGATTATATAAATTATGATATTCTCAACGACATATGAACGACAGCTCCGGCTGTTGATAACCTCATAAATGTATATTAGTAAAGCATGCATGGGCATGGCATGAAGCAGACTAAGCGAGTTATTGCATTTGTGTCCCTCAAAGGCGAAGTATTGTTGTTTGCTGCTATAGTAAAGGACTACTTACTTGCACCTTTCTGTGACTTTTAGTTATTTTTCGTTTTGATTCTGACAAGATCGTTACGGACAGTGGAGATGAATTTGAAGTCAAAGCACGTGCTTATTCCAGCCGGCATTTAGTTTTCTTTATTAATTGATTTTTTTTTTTAGTTGTGTGTTAATCATAGAGATCATATATACATAGAGATGCCATGCCTATGCTGAAGCACTTGATTTCGTGGCATCAGGGCTTTTTTAAGACATTTTTGTGAACACTCTCGATGTCCGTGCTTAACTAAGCCATGTCTTTTATGTTGAAGACAGTTTATGGTAATTATTAATGAAACAAAATTATTAAAAACACATCTTCTCCAGATAAGATGTTTATTGACATCGGCGCACGCTGTTCATAGGGATCTGTAGGAGAAACTTGTTGCTTAAAAAAGACCACTAAATTGCCGCGGATTTAAGTGCATGGCATCTCTATGTATATGTGATCTATATGGTGTTAATATCTTCACGTAGGCTATACCATGTGTTAGTTTACGACAAATTTATAAGTGTATACCTTTGCATAATTAGTGCCTTTAAACGGGCGTTATACCTGAAAACCATGCACGCACGCAGGCATGAAGCAAGAGTAAAGCCGCCTTCACACCGGACGCGGACTACGCGTTCGCATGCGGACTCCGCGTCACCATGCGTAAACGTTGCAATGCCTATTTGATTTATAAGGTCACTGCGATGACCTGAGGTCACCAGTTTCAGTACAGCTGATAAAATCGTGTGCACTGAATTGATTGGGGCTTACGGCGAGAAAATCGGTCCAGCTGTTGCTGAGATTCCATGTCGCTGCACAAACCTACACCGCAGTTTGGGCAGCAACATGAAATCTCAGCAAGGGCTGGACCGATTTTCTCGCCGTAAGCACCAATCAATTCAGTGCACACGATTTTATCAGCTGTACTGAAACTGGTGACCTCAGGTCATCGCAGTGACCTTGCAAATCAAAAAGGCTTTGCTGCGCTTACGCGTTGGGACGCGGAGTCCGCATGTGGACGCGTAGTCCGCGTCCGGTGTGAAGGCGGCCTAAGACGGATTTCGGACCATCTGTAAGACTACGTTCGTTCAAACGCTTCGCGTCTCACTCACTCCGTCTGAATAATCTAGAGGTATTTTGCAGTTGTGGAATTAGAGATATATACTTTAGTGAGATCGCACTTTGCTATGTAAACGCGACTCGTCATGTGTTAGCCAGTGCCGGGTGGTATTTACATCGCTCGTTGTTTGATTCATCGATTGCCTGAGTTGTCACTCAGTTATCTGTGACAATTATATATTACATAGTGACCGGAATTGTGACAAAGCTAGACAAAATCATGTATTTGTGTGTGCACTACTCACTCTACAAAATGTCAGTGCTATCGTTATCTTGAGGAGGGATTGTCCGTCACGGTCTGATGCGGCTAACATGACTGGTCCGTTCTCCCAGCTACATGCTGTCGTACCTGAACATCATCCGGGCGATGGAGCACTTCAGTCTGTTCCTGACGTACGGCCTGCGCTTCTTCTCCACTGGCCAGCTGCAGTCGCTGTTCCAGACGCAGTCGATCCGCTCCGACACGCTCTTCTGGGAGTACATCAACAACACCCGCTCGTTCTCGCCGCAAATGGCCGACAAGATACACTCCATCTTCGACAGCTTCGAGGGATACGACAGCTATCTACAGCAGTGAGCAGAAGCGCCGTATTGTGCAGAATGGACACCCACATTGTTGAATTTTAGCGTTGCTATATCGGTCATGTATTGTATGTAGACTAAATAAATAACTGGTTATTTAATTTTGATACTTAGATCATGAGGTAACTTAAACGCTTATGATGATGATTTGAGTTCAAGGGCTCCGCAGTTACTAGGCTATGTGGCATCCATTTAAACGTTTGTTATACGTTATAATACATTGTGCGTGACTACTATATTACCTATTGGTACCTTGTAGCTACGTTTACTTGTGATCGGTGCTTCCGCTCCAGCCTCCAGCATCCATGTACCTTGATGAAATTGTACTGCACTTTCGATTTGCATAAATGGTTAAATCCATTGTTAAAACTTATTATGAATCGGATCATTATATTCCAGTCTGATGTAATCGAACTCGAGCACGCCTGAAAAAATCTGCAAATTCGCATTAAAAATATAACTAAGTGACATGAATTTGAGCTTATCCGTGTTATATTTCCGTATCGCCCCGTCTGATTTCTGCCGCAGACTATCATCAGCGGGGCAGCTTTACCCACTACGCAGTATGCGTATGGTCGCTCCCATAGCCGCGCAGGGGCCTGCAAAATTATCGCAGCAGCGGCGAATCTCGCTTATAATCCCGTCCTCGGAAACCGCCGTCCATATTGTGTTGGATACTGCGCCGGCTATCTTGCCATCTTTCTCTCAATATGACAGATTCCTGAGTCCTAATAATCCTGTGCCGTTTTTGTGACTAGTGTATGCTTTTTTCCAACAGTGCTCTGTTCAATTTGAAAGACCATGGTGTCTTATACAGGGTGTTTCATAAAAAATGGCACCCCTAAGTTCCTTGGTTCATATCTGCCACATTTTTGGCTAAAAAGAAGAACCAATCATTACCATCAAAAGAGCTGTACTCTTCCTCTTTCAGACCATCATAACAAATGTTTCATAACATTTCATTTTGTGCTACACGACGTCGAAATTAAATATGTTGTCGGTCAACAGGGCTGAAACGGAAAATAAGTTCGCACCGAAAAGCAAACTCCAAACTCCCATGCCAGTGGGTCTTGGATTACACAAGTATTCTGCAACGCCAACACAAAAACTTGAGATCCAAGGCACCTCATTCGTGTAAGATGAAAATAAAAACAATAGAACACATCCAAATCAACGTCTTGTAAGAAATTTATGTTCATCATTACACAATTTCACAGTCTGCGTCAAAAATGACTCCACCACTATGGACGCACGCTTGGAATCTGCCGGGACGTACTTATCGGTACTCGTAAGCTGCCTCTGGGAAAGCTGTGTCCCAGCAGGTCCTTAAAGCCCGCTCCTTTCAAGCTCTTTCGACGTCGTGGACCTTTTCTCCTTTACAAAACAATATCGCTCAACTCTTCCCCAGACGAAAAAATCTAAGGAGAACTTAAATGTTTAGACACTTAGGTCGGCCAGGCTTCCGGCTTGGATTTAGCCGGGACATGATTCTCCATTAAATTCTTGACGCTTCGAGCCGTGTGGCATGGTGTAAGGGGCAATAATGTAAGGGTCAACAATGCAGATGCAAGGGGCAACCATACTTGCGCGTGCCATAAACTGGGCAGTGGATCCTCTGATTCGAGGATCTGATTTACGGTCGTTTGTATGGGCAAATCGTTAATGCTTTTAAATCCCGAAATCGTTTCACTAGAGTTTGTGACAAACTTTTTATTTCGACATCTTGTAGCCACATATGAATATCTATCGATATATGGTTATAGTGGTCTTAACGTAAATTGTTCGCTCTTTCAAATGGTAAATCTGATGTTTATCTTCGGGTAAAACTATGGCAGATATGAGTCGATGAACATAGGGGTGCCATTTTTTATGAAACACCCTGTAGAAAGACAAATATGAAACGCTGAAGAACTAGTTCTTATGCTTAATGTCTCTGTTTTGAGTAAAATTGTCTGTGATCTTTGGTTCCTCTTCTTTTGAAATATTTAAAGCAAAAGTTATAAGACATAAGTTTACTGTATCTTTTAGTAGTAAAATGACGTTTTCAAATAATTCGTAGCTAGTTTTGATTGGTGATCTGGTTGGACGGTGGTATCACACTGCTGCTGTCCTACCTTCAGGCGCGCCATGATAGTCAACAACAGCCCAATGAACGGATCGACGGCGTTGGCTATCTCCTTCTTCGTCAACGGCACCACTATAGCTGACCTGTTGAGGGTCGTGCAGGTGGAGCTGCGGAAAATCATCACGTAAGTATGGACATAACTGCAGACTGGTTAGTGATTCGACTCTGATTGAATCGATTGGAATCATTTATTCAAAATCCCTCAAATAAAAAAGAAGAAGAATTGATTGACAGTATGATATTGTATTCATAAATTGTGATTGAATCAAAACCTGCATAGAAACAAGGCTAATTGAATCAAAACATTGTGAAATGTTCTTCGATGATGAATCAAACGTGATTGAGTCAAAATTTGTTTGGACTCCTTGCATCGAAAATAATCTTTTCTCAAAATCGTTATCCTTGAATCAAACGTTGATTGAATCATTTATGTTCCTAAATGAATCGTGATTGAATCGTTCCAAAACGTTGAATCAATAACCAGTCTGCATTACTGAGGGGTGATTACCGTCATCACCGGTTATACCCAGCGCCTAGCGAGTAATTAGGTGCTGGACCCACCTTCTCTATGGACCCAGTACGGAGAGTCGTCTCTGTGTCGCTCAGTACTTGGCACGAAGCACCGTGACGTAGGTATGTGTCATTACGGAATCTGAGCTCAGTTGCCATTATATATCAGCCAATTTCGCTCAATGATAGTCACATTTTAGTTTGTAAGCCGAAAAAAATGAATAGTCAAGGACAACTGATCGGTATGCAATATTGCAATAATCATGCATACTGCATAATTAACCAGCGCTTGACCAAGGGGTACCTTCTATCACATCAATTGGACATCTTCTGTGATAAATTGAAGCATTTTTGTGTAGATAAAGCTGTGAGATAAAGCAAATTTAGCGACGTCACTCCTTTCGAGTTTGACGATAATATCAGCTAAACTTCAACAGGCCGTACAAAGGCCACTTTTGGACCAAAATGCAATACGAACTTCAAAAGATAGCAATAAGCCGTTTTCACAATGGCTTATTTTGCGCGAAATGTTTAAAAACATTTCAAAATGTTTTACAATGTTTCAGTGGTAGCCGTCTTCACGATGGGCTAATTTGCGAGAAATGTTTTAACCCTCGCCGTATGGTATCCCGTAGGCGAGGGTTAAAAACATTTTTTTCGCCAATTAGTCCATCGTGAAAGCGGCTACTACTAAAACATTTTAAAACATTTTAAAATGTTTAAAATATTTCGCGCAAAATAACCCATCGTGAAAACGGCTATTGTAATGCCTACAAAATGGTGATTTTGGATTTGTTAGCAATTTGTTTTTAGACACGCAAAAATTCCAAAGCGTTTTTAAAATGACCACGAAGTCTAAATTGTGAAATATGTTTAAAAACGGAATATTTGTAGGAAAAACATATATGAACAATATCTAAAACAAATTTTAAAGTAATATCTGTGTTTTTAACTGAATTATGGATCCTTCTAAGTATGGTATCTCATGACGTCACATTGTGAAATGGCAATTTTTGCTTTTTTATCAGATAAAGACAAAATATGTCAGCACTGTTATTCTGAGACAAAACAGGCCTGGAGACATACCGTTTTGTTTATATTTATCAAGTAATTTTTTACTTTATGTGACCTGAAATTGGCCTGAGATTGGCATCGAATTCATTTAAATGAGTCCGGATGGTAAAATGACTATCACTATCGAATTATACGCATAAAATAGTCCATCAAACATGTGTCGCATGGCATTCGGAAATCTTTTGCGGATAGTGACCTTTTGTGACCTGACCTTGACCTTTGCCAACAATCTCATTTTGGCTCATGTGGGATCTATATGATACCATTGGGAGCATTTTGGGTGATCATGGTTGCAATCAAAGGCTCTGTATGGATATAAGTTAAATCAACTCAAATGTTTTGATTTTTACCTTTAACCCAATCTTGATCTGATTTGTGACCTCAATTTGACAATTTCGAGTATGCTGTATATATGTCTCTTTGTGAGCTTTCGAATACCATCTTGCGCGTCTCGATGCAATCATTAGTTCCGGAGATAACGATGGGGCAATATTCGCCCCCTCCCCGGCCAATGGCGTTCGGCTGAGACCCCGGTCAAGCGCGGGTTAACCGGAGATAACGATGGGGCAATATTTCCACTCCCCCGGCCAATGGTGTTCGGCTGAGACCCCGGTCAAGCGCGGGTTAACGGAACAAGCGATCACGATGCAAAAATGCATTCCCTGGCCCTTGTATGCCTAATCATGATTCCTTCGCACACTATCCTGTTTCAGGTGCTGCACCAATGTAACAATAGCACACTGACTATGTGCCGCCAGGAGTCACGTGACGGGGCAGGTGGGGGCCGCCTACAACCAGCAGATGGTGGCCGTGCTGCTGCTGGTGCTCGTACTCGTGCTCTCGCCCATCATCATCCTGCTCGTCAGGAAAATTGCACTCACCATGCAGGTCAGGACGTCACGGAGGCGGCAGGCACGCACGAGCGCTGCAGTTATTACCGTAGCGTGGTGTAGATGATGCATGCATATGACTATTAATCAGTTCAAGTCCCTGCAATGTGGTTGGAGACAGTGTGAGGTTTTTGTGCATAAAAATCAGCGTATATTTCTCGATTTTTATATATAATTCTCACCTACAATTAAGAGGTCCTTTTGCGCTAACACTACCTACCACTTAATCTCTCGAATTTATTTAACACTATTTACTTGTGACGTCAGCCTGCTTGTGACGGTGCTTGCGACGCGTGTACCATTAGTGGAATTGGTGCGTTTAAGGCCATAGAACAACGCTGGTGCATATGGTAGGTTGGAAAAATAGGATTACAAGTTATCACGATTCCTTTTATACAGGTAATTCTCTTCCTGGCCAATATCATATATGATTAATTATTAGGTTGTATTTATGTGAAGTTTCAGCCATGCACCCACTTCTTAACCCGCGAGTTACTGGGGGGGCTATTTATAGCCCCCCTCCCGTTATTCTGCAATATCTCCTTAAACCAACGTAGGATTCGTGACCAAAACTTTCTAGTGCCTTGTCCCAAACCAATTTGACCACCCATGCTGCCGTGAGGTAGGAATATAATACGAGGCTATGATAGGTCAACCGGAAATGACGTCAGAGTGACGTCATGTTCTGCGGTTTTTGTTGAAAAATTGAGGGTTTGCAGGAAACGCTGCCAAAAACACAGTTTTAAAGATAAACTCAATCGTCAAACACCAAACGACAGATAATAAGTTTGGCTATTAGACTGATATCTTGGATATTTGAAAAAATTGAACTTCAAAATTTTGAGAAATCCAAAAGATTTTTTTTTTTAATTTTCAAAAAAGTTCGAATTTTCAAAAAACCGGAATGTATGTAATTAAATTGATCCCAATGAATGTGTGTAGAAAGTTTGAAATCCATATCTTTAACAATGACTGAGTGACAGCCTTTCAAAGACAAAATTAGACCACCTTTACTGTATAACAATAAGCAAAAAAAAGCCTAAAGTGCATTTCCGTTTTTTGCCTTTTCTTCTATCTTTATATGTTAAAAAAAAATAAAACATGTTATTTAAGGCTCATTTTTCGCGCGCGTTCTAATCGACAAACAAACCCATAATACATGTGTTACAATCCTAATGACCGTTAATCTTCTTATTTACCTCTGAACCCTCGGATGACCTTGACCTGATCCAAGTGTCAAAATAAAGCTTTTCTATTATAATTTGGTAATTAGAAGTGTTATAACACGAATCATACCGATTTACCAACTTTATTATGCGTTTTAAATAAGTTGAATTTCTTTTTAGCGACATAGCCGACCACCGGACTTTGAAGGCGACGTCAAGCATTTTTTTATTTGATCGTGACCTGTGACGTCATCTCTGGTTTTGACCCTGAGGATAACAGTATTAGGTTTCCTTCGACAAATTTGATAGGGCTATCGAATGCCGTTCGAATTTTCAAGATCGGTCCAGTTGTTTCGGAGATCAGAGGGGGGCTATAAATAGCCCCCCCTCCCCCAGTAACTCGCGTTATGAAATATACCCCAGTAACGCGCGGGTTAAAAACGTCAATTCAACACCATTTATTAATTTTGTATGTGTGTGAGGATGGATGGCATGGCCATATTGATTAATAAGTATGAAAAAATGATCTTACACATGTCAAAAATATTTATTTTTTGAAAAATATACGCCTTATATGCGAAAGAAGCTTTTGGCGCTAAGCCATTATCAAGTTTTGATCGAAAACTTGATAATGGCTTAGCGCCAAAAGCTTGATTCGCATATAAGGCGTATATTTTTCAAAAAATAAATATTACACATTAGTGCATGGCCGAAGAATGTTTTCCCATTGACCATGTGCTTCACTGTAGCGGTGTATTAACTGGAGTGTTAATACACACTCAAAAGTGATAATACACTGCTAAGCCTCAGGT
>VOPJ01014572.1:0-10406 GCA_014673585.1 Semibalanus balanoides | reverse complement strand
TGGTGCCCTTCCCCCACACGTCGCTTACCTGAATCCACCTATGCGCAATATATTACATTTAACAAATTACAGCAGCAAAGCCCACATGTGACGTACCTATCGTCCCAAACAGTCACGAATAGCACATATTTGTATCCGAAAATTCTCCCATTTTTCCTCCCTGAGTACGCCTATGATTTTTTATTTGTGTACTTGTCCCTTTCATATTCAGACCGTGACATTGGAAGCTCAAAAACGTTTTGTACATGAAAATCGGTCAAATCACATGATTGCAATGACCTTTCAAAGAACACCCAAACTTTGAGTATTTTTTTGCCCCCTGGCCCCCCAATTTTGAACAAAAAAGCAATTTCGGAAACCAAAAAGAAAGATTTGGTCACGACAAAATCGAATGGTTTTCGTCCCATCAAAATCGGCCAAATGGTTCTCAAGATCACTGGGGGGGGGGAATCTGCCCACCGCAGGTTAACGTAATTCTGGTTGACCGCAGGGAGTAGGGTTTAATACACTTAGAAAAAAGTGAGGGTACATTTTTCTTCATTCAGCTGACCCACTACTGAAGAATTATCGTTTACGCCCGTGCGAGTTGGTATGAGATAAACGTCCTTATTACTTAGTTGTGTATATGCTACGGATAATCGCGTTTTGTGTGTGTTTTTGCTTCGAAAGTTTGTTTAAAAAATTAAAGCGTTTATTTCGATGTAAAATGAAAAAGTGTTTTTTTTTTCTCCCGAAAAGTGCATTTGTCAAGCTCAAATACCTTAATAAGGTGACCGACCCAGATCCGAGGGAAAAAATTGACACATTTTTGCTGATGCCCCCACGGAGAGAGTTTGGATCCGCCAGTGAATGTCATATTTTACACCATAATCAACGTCAAAACTCGAAAGCTCCAAAGGACAGACGTTTAACATACTTTTACGTCAAGCCATACACAATACACACCAGCCTGTCATTTTTACCTAATGCCCCATTCTACGCGTTTTCCGTGAGTTCCGTTTTCCTAATGACCCATGAGTTACTGCGTTTTCCGCATTTCGGTCTCGCACTTAGCCGATGCTTATTTGGAGACACGGGTGTCTGGCAGCAAATAATCGATAGCTCCTAATACGTCTAACGGCGGCGTCGATATTAGCGACTGCTGCACTTCATCATCGTAAACATCTGCCACAAAGTGACACCAGCTTGACGAGATGCACGATTCTGCAAACAGATCTGGCGCGAGCGTGACTTCAAAACAGCGATATTTGTCAAAGGTCTTCAAAGGAACCCACACTGTTTTGCCTCAACTGCTGCATCATTGGCTTGTGCATCATTTCGATCGATGATTACCGTAAAATCAATCATAAAGTAACCCAGTGGCCAGCGACTATTAGCAGTTCTATCTGCCGTGTGTTGCTGATGTAAAGACCGGTTGTTTATGCTACTGGCGACAAGACCTGCTACCGGCAGTGCCGAGGCGGCGGTGTCGGTGACGGCGGCAGTGCTGGTGACAGTGGCTCGGCCGGCACTGATGACCTGGGGTGGATAGGAAGACTGGGACACGCGAGAGCAACTGTGACACCCATGGGCGTCTCGGAAGCGGGGGGGGGGACGCCTCCTCCCAAGAGACACGCGTGATGCGTCCTCCCAAACATTATAGGATTTTGTATTACGTCTATGAGCGTTGCATGGAAAGAAACTACTTCAAAGTGTCTTCTTCCCCAACTTTCGGGTCTTCCCCAACTTTCGAAAGGTGGCGACGCCCTTGGTGAGACCCGACAATCAGGTCAGACCACGACACGGTAGAGATGTTACACGGGGCAAAGGGATTGTGAGTGGATGGACAAGGCTAAAAACTTGCTATGCTTCTTTATAACTGATCCAACCTGCACTACTTTCACTCTTCCCACACTTGCATGCTTTTGTCCCGCCGTGCTTGCTTTTATCCGGAAGCTTCCAAAATAATGCTATAAATGTTCTCCGATTTTCTCATGTTTGATCTCAGCGAACCCACAAACACAACCAAAAATTGGTGAATAATTAAGATGACCGTCGTTCTTTCTCTGTTTCATCCTTAATCTCACCGACATAGAAATGACCTCTCACCATCTTTTTTATCCTTGCCACCCTCCTTCTTCTTGTCCTTGGGTTTGCGTTTCCGGGTCTGAATTCCGTCCTTCCTCATGGAGAGAGGCCGTCGGATGCCGTGCAGTTTGAAGTAGAGGCCACAGGCGTTACAGACGGGCTCACCTAAAACGTGGGGTGAGACAGGGGCGTCAATCGGGTCAGAGCAGCGAAACAAGAACTTCACAGAGGCAGAGTCACAGCGAGACAGGGGCGTGAGACAGGTAGAGACACTGCTGTCAAGCCCTGGAGTAGGTGAGTCTGGATCTGATCACCATTGTCTATTACAATAACACTTCAGGAATATTTGAGTTTGTGTATGAAGAATGTAACGAGCCAGTTTTATTCAAACAATGCCGGGGAATAAAATACATGTCGTAAAGCAGTTAATCATCACTTATTATGTGTTTTTGATCATGATGAATACAATTGAGCAGCTACATATCGCAAAGGCTAATTACGGGATACCTCAACCGACCTCAGCCGACCTCAGCCGACCTCAGCTGACCTCAGCTGACCTCAGCTGACCTCAGCTGACCTCAGCCGACCTCAGCCGACCTCAGCTGACTTTGGCTAACCTCAGCCGACCTCAGCCGACCTCAGCCGACCTCAGCCGACCTCAGCCGACCTTAGCCGACCTCAGCCGACCTCAGCCGACCTCAGCCGACCTCAGCCGACCTCAGCTGACCTCAGCCGACCCAGCCGACCTCAGCCGGGACCCTTCAAGCCGACCTCAGCCGAACCTCAGCCGACCTCAGCCGACCTCAGCCGACCTCAGCCGAACCTCAGGCACGACCTCAGCCGCCTCAAGCCGACCTCAGACCCGAACAACCTCAGCCGACACCCAGCCGAACCTCAGCCGACCTCAGACCGAACCTCAGCCGAACCTCAAGCGACCTCAGCCGACCTCAGCCGACCTCAGCCGACCCTCAGCCGACCTCCAAGCCGACCTCCAAGACCGACCTCAGCCGACCTCAGCCGACCTCAGCCGGACCTCAGCCGACCTCAGCCGACCTCAGCCGACCTCAGC
This sequence comes from Semibalanus balanoides, assembly GCA_014673585.1. NCBI lineage: Eukaryota > Metazoa > Arthropoda > Thecostraca > Balanomorpha > Balanidae > Semibalanus > Semibalanus balanoides. The sequence continues at coordinate 7,270 of VOPJ01014572.1, read as the reverse complement.
CGACCTCAGCCGACCTCAGCCGACCTCAGCCGACCTCAACCGACCTCAGCCGACCTCAGCCGACCTCAGCCGACCTCAGCCGACCTCAGCCGACCTCAGCCGACCTCATCTGACCTCAGCTGACCTCAGCCGACCTCAGCAGCTGACCTCAGCTGACCTCAGCTGACCTCAGCTGACCTCAGCCGACCTCAGCTGACCTCAGCTGACCTCAGCCGACCTCAGCTGACCTCATCTGACCTCAGCTGACCTCAGCCGACCTCATCTGACCTCAGCTGACCTCAGCTGACCTCAGTTGACCCGGTGCCTACTGACCTTCAGCGTTCCGTCTCCACAGAGTCGTCTGAGTCGTGCCGCAGTTGGTGCACATAGAGTGAAATCGCCTCGCGAACGGGGACTGAAACAACGAACGGGGACTGAAACAGCGAACGCAGCACGGGGGTCACACAGGAGCATGCTGATGTCACGCCGGCATATACCGCGGTACGCTCTAGTGACCGAACGGAATGATTTAATTGTAAGCTTATTACGACTCGTTGCACTTGTGAAGCCAAACTTGATTTGGACTATTTCTAACCAGGTATTTTAAGTGAGCCTGGTCCCATACTATGTTAATTAGCACCATTGGCAAAAGGGAATCGCATTCCTTGAAAACCATAGTTGAGTCTTGTCTTAATTGCAGTTACACTCTATGGTATATGTGTAATAGAGTAGCCCTACCACATACCCCTCTCCTGGCGCTGTACAGTCGGGAGGGTGTAATGCCCTTCCACTTTGGGCTGCAGAAGCAGGTGCCGCAGAGGAAGTGCCCCGTGCCGTCCGGGTAGCACGACTGGGTCACGGTGCCGCACTGCACACACTCCCGAAACTCTGAAACACAGCCACACGTACAAAACTCTGCAACGGTGCGACACATACAAAACTCTGCAACAGTGCGAATACACGGTACACACGCTCGAAACTCCGAAACACACCGACAAACACACTTACAAAATTCAAAAAAGGCTAAAAAACAACTATTTGCGGGTAATATTCTCTAACGATGACGCTATGACGTCAGGCTGACAATGACGTTAGGCGTCAGAATAGGCGGAATGTTTCCTGCAGTTCATTTTTATGTTCTGAATTTACTTGTGTATTTAATTTTTGCTTAGCTAATACCAGTAAGGCGCCGTACTTGGCGATGAACGAGCGAACGAGACGGAAATATCTGTGAAATTCAACTCGATCAGGCAAGTCGTTTCTGAGATACATAAAAGGGTGATCACGTGCGCACGTGCAAAGGCAAATCAATGAGTTAACTTTCAAGTTGGTGTGGAGCTTTCCACACCAAACACATACAAAGTTACACCCATGATTATCACAGCCTCTGACTCATGCTCACCATACGCTCCACGCTGTAGACTCGGCAGTCCCGCCATATTGTTACACCCCCAGGGCGACATGTTGCCTGTGGGGTAGCTGTAGCCTCCGAACCCCTGCGGCATCGACGGCTGCGCCATCTCTCGGGCGCCGGCGAACTTAAAGCCTCCGAAGTTCATCGCCAGCTGGGCGTTGTCGGCGCCGTTCTGCGCGGAGACGCCCTGCCAGCTGAGAAGGGGAGAAGTAGAGAGCACGGTGCCGTCAGGACTCATCCAAGTAGGGTATGGTGGGGAAGGACTAATAAGATGCTTTTTGCTGAAAATCTCGTTTCTTATCTGACGGGGACGGAGAGTGATAACATTGTTACATAGTTTGGATATTTACATTGTATTCTGCATCGACTCATTCTGCCTTCCTCATTTAACAAGTTTGTAGGCCACGATTTCCATAAGGCCTGCAAAAGGGGCGTCTGTCTTGCCCCACCCCAGGGCAAGACACCCCGGACCACGGGGCAAAACGCACCATCCTCTTGAACTCGGCTCATATAAAGAGAAGGCGAAAAAATAACAAATATCGTTCGACAGCTCGTCGGGATTCATGTCGAAGCAGGGGTGGAACTTTATATCTCTTGGGGAGGGCCCAAGACCCCAATGATTTCAAATTTTAGCATTAGGCCTATGACGTTGCATGGTAGGAACTGAGTTAAAATCTATCAAATTAACATTAGCCCCCCTCCCCGAGCGATTTCATAAAGTTCCGCCCCTGTGTCGAAGCTAATCGTCATGTTTTGGCTCAGATAGATACTTTGGTCAACAGAGGTCCTCAAAGGTCAACCATGGGAACTCCTAGAATCTGTCCCATATTTTTTCTACAAATATCTCGGGAACTATGATACCTGGAACACACGGAAAAGGCAATACAAAAGCTCTTTAAATGTGCATTCGCTGAGTCCATGTCCATTTTTAGATCAGGTCAACAGTTAAGCAACAAAAGGTCATCAACGGTGGCGAGTGGTAACGGTCTTGCTATGAGACAAAAGGGGCGTTTCACCCCAATGCATGCTTTCGATAAAAGGTGAGCCAAACGCAAAAACGAGTGTGAACCCATAAATGAGCATTCAACCTTTTCCTACATCAGATAATAACCTTTCAGTTGGCTTGAATTATCTGGAAGTAAAGTGTTAGGAGAAATAATACTCTTGGTTCATTTGAGCACTGAAATGAAAAAAATATATAGGTAAAACATAATTGTGATTATTTATAGCCGTGGAATACGCCGCAGAAGTTATGTCGCCATTTACAAGTTTACTGATCATATGCTCCTTGTTTTGTAGAGCATAACAGTTTTTCCCCTCACCTAACAATTCATATTCCGAGAACTTTGTGAGGGGCGTCTTGCCCCACCTTACCCTACGTGTCGATGGAAAGTGTTCTCAGAATGACTTACCTAAACAATAATGTCAAACGCGGCCATTATAACTTAACCGGGTGGGCCCACCATCTATACTTTCCAAATTTGCATGTCTCGTGTATGCTAACTTGAATTATTGTCTTGGACAGAACATGAACAAATGATTTACTCAGCAACTTTTCCTTTTCTAAAAAGCGTTGACAGTTTCAGGCTAATGACATCATTTTAAGACAGCTGTTCCCCTCCCGCACCACCAGCCCCATTGTTCCGTCTCACCCTGCTGCGGCTGAGGTGGCGCCGTTGACCGCCTGTGTGGACATCTGGGCACTCTGCGCCGCCGCCATCTGCGAGAGCCCGAAGATCTGATGCGCGGGCGGCACGCACACCGCCCCGGGGAAGTAGCCACCGCCGCCGGCGCCCTCCAGACCGTAACTGGCCCCGTTGTGCACCCCTCCGTGGTACATGATGGCCAGGGGTGCTCCAGGTGGGGTATGATGTGGAGATGTTAGGTCTCAGAGGAGCAGGGGGATGAGATGAGATGGGATGATATGATATGGGGCGGGACGGGACGGGACGGGACGTGGAGTCGTATGATGCAAGGCGAGACGTTGCTAGTGCGATCCCCCGTCTCTGATTCACCAGTGTCGGGGTGATCAAGATGTATAGCGGATCGCCACAGAGAAGAATCCTTCACAGAGTCTCGGTCGGCGGCGGAGGTGTGACTCCTTCTACGCCAGACAAGGCGTGAATGTCACTGCCGTGGGTCACTGTAGGTCACTGTGTTGTCCGTCGTTGCACGGACAGCGACGTCACCGTCTGCCTCGTCGGGGAACTCCAGTGAACCGCGACACGGCGCGACGGTTGCTGGAATCGGATGTCTTGCTCACGAGTAGACTCGCTCGGCGACGGCGGCCCTCCTGTGAGCCTTCGAGCTGAATCTGAATCAGCACCACAGCTCTGTCGAAGTTTCGCCAGGAATACACCCTTGCTGGTCGAAGCACAGGTATGAACTAGTGGAATAGTTGTATCTGGTAGAGCCCCGGAACGTCGAGCGGCTAAAGAGTTACGCGTTGGCCGCTCTGCTCCGTAAAACCAATACGAAGATTCCGCTTCTTGTTGACAGTAGTCTCTGGAACGAAAAGAGGGCTCCGGTTATTAAGCAGTATAGCGACAAGACAACGCAACAATTTTGCTTCAATAATGGGTTTTGTTTTGAATACAAAATATGCAATAGCTGGGCTATATCTGCTTTAAATGTATCAAATGAACCCTACAGTACAGAGTGCCTAGTAGTGTAAGCTTGATTTAAGAAATTTATCCTGATTCGAGAATGACATTTAAATGTTGCATTTGTTTGATTGAGAGGCCAGAAAGTCTTCTCAGAATCTCAACAGTCTCGATGACAAACAAGCTAATTTTCTTCGGAAAATTCCGTCAAAGCTCACACATGTTCCAAACACCGCAATGCCATGTTCTTCCATGTAATCCAATACTCCACTCAGGTATTACCAATAAGTTATAACTTCAACAAGTTCCGTGAGCGGTCGCACCCTACTCGCTGTAGTACCTACTGTACAGCTCCCAGTGGTACAGTAAAGTTCCGTGAGCGGCCGCATCCTTACTCGCTGTAGTACCTACTGTACAGCCCCCAGTTCAGTGCACTCCCAGTTCACATCTCTGCACAGTGCACAGTGTGCAGTGTGCAGAGTTCAGCAGACGCACAGTACAGTCGTCACGGTCACCCCCGCTCCAATTAGTCGGCCATGGTCACCGCTGATCAGACCAGCGCCAGGAGCGGTGTCCGTTACACCGCGGTACGAGAGCGGCACGGGCCGCCGGCCGGGCCATGCCACGACGAGAGAGGGCTGTTTATTTGGAGCCGACGATAGCCGCCCCCGCCCCCGCCCCCGCTCCGCGCCCGTCGCAGCTTCCGGAGACTCCGATGACAGACGTTCTGCTCCGCTGCACTACGGTCTTACGGTCTACGGTCTTCTCGTCGAGGCGGATGGGGCGTGATTGTAAGAGGTTCGTGTTGGATGTACCGATGCTGCAATAATTCTGTTGACGGGAGTCAGCAAATTGAAAACTCTCGTAAACAACATATCGTTTGTGTTTTTAAAGAGCTGCTGCTGCTGCTGCTGGTGAGGGTGAAAACGATCAAATATCGTATAAATGTGCTAGCTGGTGCTGTCGTTTATTTATGAAATGAGATGCGATTCAGATTGCATGAGTAATTGATTTAATTTATATATTCATTTTAGTGAAATGCTTACATAGACACAATACAAAACAGATATTATTATTTTTTGAAGAAGAAAAAAAAAATATGGAGACACGCAGTGCAATTGGGTTTGCACACAGCAGAGTGACATCGACGGGGAAAATACATTATAAGCTTTCTGTTATAATTATCCTTATGTTTGAGACCACTTATTCAGTTTCCATTCGTTAGCACGTTAAGTAAGTATATATTTTGGTGCTTTATTTTAATGATTTGTTACACGATGTCTATACCGATTTAATGCCGTCTTTATATTAACTAAACCTGCTTGTTCTGTAAATTCGAACATCAACAGCACTAAGTAACACCGCAGCTTACGTCATACGGTCCGCAATATAACCCAACACTAATATCCCTCGGCAGCGATGAAGTGTCTCACCGCCCGCCAGACAGTTTGTCCACACCGAGGACGAATGGCGGAAGGAGGGCTTCGTTAGCGCCAACAGGACCCCTCCCATTAGCCCCCACCCCCACCCCACAAGCCGCCACCGCCCCCCCCCCCGGCCCCGGTGCCGGCGCCGCCCACTCCACAGCAGCCTCCGCCGCCGCCGCCGCCGCCGCTACCTACCGCCACCGCCGCCGTCGGCACGGGAACGGATGGCGAATGATAGAGCGCCAGGGCCGGGCACGAAAACGGCAACCGACCGTGGCAAGAGTTATAGGCATATTAATTTAAAGGGAGATGTGGAAGAAGGTGGAGCGGGAGTCAAGTGCGGACGTGAAAAGAAGGGAGTGAAGCTGACATCTAGCGATATGTTTAAAAGGCAGCATGATATAGAGGTGTTCAGCAGCTACCGAGTTGCGTGATAGTACGAATCTAGTATATGAATGCCCGATACTTAAGAGAACAAACTTTTCCGATTGACTTGTGCTGAGGAATTAACTCTTAATGAATTAGCTATTGTATCTTTACCTCATCTGAAAGCGTGCTAACACCGCGACAAACATTATGCGACATTGAGTGACGTGGGCGTGACACCCGTCACTTTGTGTCCGCAGTATGTTCAGAGATCAGTGCGCAGATGACTCGCGTCTGGTGGTTTACTTAGCGGTTCACTCGGAAGCGGGGTGCACCTTACCGAGAAACCGTCACAGACTTATGCCTGGACCCGTGTCCAATGTTAGCCGCCGGGAATCTTCTACGAATCGGCCATCCAGAATCTTGGGTCAGCAAGAGTGATATTCGATAATCTGAACATTTGCACATGATGTCTATGAAGTATGATGTATCTCATGGGCAGAGATATGGGAAAATGTCGACATGAATCATTTCACACATGTTTCAAGGTTATTTGACAGGAACATTTCGCTCAAAATGCCTCTCTTCGTTTACATGTCGTAACAGCAATCCTCCTTACCGAATATTGTCCACTCCGACCATCTATACCCCAACACGCCAGCAGTAAACAACCACCGCACACACCTCACACAATCTGGCACCACCAGCGCACAATTCACCACTCCACCATCTATTACCCAACACGCCAGCAGTAAACAACCACCGCACACACCTCACACAATCTGCACCACCAGCGCGGCGGCGCCGCCCTTTCCCTGGGACGGGTGTCGGGACCCCGCGGCGGCGCGACCCGACTCCTACCCCTGTCACCTCTCTCCACCACCAGACAAACGGATGACACTCTGGCGAGAGAGATGTGGGCCGGGCTGACACGTTGTCCCGCTCGGTGCTGCACTTCTGAGGTGGCGGGGTGAGTGGTGGCCACAACACACTGCCAGCCGCGTCACATCAAGATGACACAGAGGTAGCGGAAGAGGACGCAGCTGTGAGCTGTGGCGGATGGAGGGCCGGTGTCGGGAGCGGACGAGAGCATGACACCGGGCGACGCTGAGAGGTGGATGGTATGAGACAGTCAGTCAGTCAGTCAGTCAGTTTGTGTTACTTGTCGGGGACTGGGGAATGCAGCAGGCTGGTAAAATGGGGATCAACCGTCTTGGTGTCCGCCTGTCGGGTCCATTCGGTTGATTAACGGCCAGGCCAGGCCAGGCTCACTGGCCCAAATGAGATGCAAGCCAGTACACGAACCATGTATGTTCTGTACTCAAGAACATGTCTAAATTATGTTTATTTTGATATGTTTAACTATGTTTGTTTTTGAAAATAAATGTATTATAAGCCTAGTTTGTAATCTGGGTATGTTCTGAGGTCCAGAATATGCCCAGTTTGTGATCAAGCTTGCATCTCAGTTGAAGCACGCAGTG
>VOPJ01014571.1:0-10405 GCA_014673585.1 Semibalanus balanoides | reverse complement strand
TGCCTCAGATAAATGCAGGGTTCATTCGAATAGTGCACTGAAAGGACTGCTTCTATCCATTTTTACGAAGGATTTATTCGCCGGGCACATCGACATCGGGTGGTGTCGATGCAGTTGACAAAACATATTAAGGCCTACAATGTGCATGAATGCCATGGGAGAAGCGACATTGCATCTACAACTTGTCTCATGTCTTTTATTATAATTGTCTGTAAGTCTGCTGTCTACATGATCATATTGGCCTTTGCTTGACCTCATTGCCTTGACAATTTTGGTAACATAATTTACAGAACAAGAGTCACAGCTTTGTCCCACTCCCAGGAGATGGTATGTTCCTACTAGCGACCATCCTCTCAGTAAAGACAGCGATGCATATGATGGATATCATATATTTGTGATTGGTATGCACTGACACAACATACAGCAGCCAGCATTATTGAGATTCTCTCTGCAGATCACACCTGCCATCTGGCGGGATTTTCAGCAAACATCAGACTGTTACCCCCGTGTCAGCCTCTGCTGGGCCAGCCATGTAGCTTTGCCCAGCCAGACTGCAGACACGATAGGGTAGGAAGGGGCGACGCTCTGGCAGACTAGCTTATTCCGCGACTCGACCGGCTGGCTCGCGCCTCAGGCCAATTCAGCCTCTCGACCTGCTCGAACTCAGGGCAGACCAGGCCGTAGTTGTTAGCCCAGAAACCAGCGTAGCCGTAGGCGGGGCCGGCCGGGCGTAGGCCTGCAGGAGGGTGGCGACGGCGAGGCGCATGAGGGCAGCGGCGTAGGCGGCGATGAGGGCAGCGGCCCGTAGGTGACATGAGGGGCAGCGGCGTAGGCGAATGAGGTGCAGCCGCCGTAGTGGTGATAGGTGCCGCGTGGGCGTAGGCGGCCACAGGCGGCGGTTTAGGTGATGGTGATAGTTGGGCCGCTGGGCGATAGGCCACCGGGGTGCTCCACGGTGGGTGGACTTGACGATGGAGCCACCATGAAAATGTAGGAGACACCGACCGCCTTGCGCACGCGTCGCCACCACCGGCTGACGCCGGCGTAGGCGTGCGCCTCGTCCGTCGGTTAGGCGAAGTTTGCCGCCGAGCCTGTGGCTCTGGATACGGCAGAGTCGTCGGCGGGCCCGCAGATAGTCCGTGCCCGGGAGCGACCAGACCGGCGCTGGCGCAGGCCAGAGTGGCGCACAGGGCAACGAACTGAAACAAAAACAGGGCAATGTTAACAACTAGCGGACGTAGCGCATGACACTTTCGCAAGTCATCGATAAAAAAAAATAATAGAGTCAATGCAAACTATTAAGAGCATACTATTCAGCCAGCACTATTCATGTAAGGGAATATAGACGCTCTTTGTTTCATTGCTTTTTAAAACTGGAAAAATTCCATGCACTTTCTTAACTTCTATACTGAGTTTATGAGGCGAACTTACCAACTTCATGATGATGCTGGCTGGGTGAGTCTGCAGAAGAGAGTGTCTGCCGGTGGCCAGTTGGCGGCTTTATACAGCGCACCTGTGACGTCAGGATGGTGGTCGTTGACCGGTGACGTCAGCGGAGGACGGTGAAGGTCGTCGGAGCAGCGGCACGGGTCTCCACCTCACTCTCGGTGCTGGAAGGATATGTTCAGTCCGGCCCCTCCTCCCCCTCGGGCGCTGCTGGAGGTACCGGTTGGGAGGACCCGGAAGACAGAACTTCTCGACGCCGTTAAATTAACCTCCAAAAATGGAAAAGATGAAACATTATTTGAGTAACTAAGTAAACAGTGATTGTCACATTTAACGATAAGTTTTGAATATATCTTCCACTGTTTAACCTGTGTTCTGATGGGGGAGGGGTTGAAATCGTCAATGTTTTTTTAATAACGAAAATTTGTTTTGGTTTGTACTTCTCACCGTTACACTGCTGACCCGATGTAATTATAATGGTTACCTTGGTTATATTTTTAGCAGCTACATAATGTTTTGTGGTGTATGTTTCTGGCTGTCGTATTTTCCGAGAATGTTAGCGTTTTCAGGGGAGATTTAATTTATTCTAAAATTTGACCTTGTATAACCTATGGTGACCTAAATATTAACCAAAGCCTAGTAAATTTTGTGTTTTTGCTTGTTTCGACAAGAAACTTGACAATATGTATATTGCTGGTTTCCTTTTTGTTTACTCTCCATGGGAGCTAAGTTAGTTGGGAAGTGTTCAAATATCGTATAAACTTGCATACGACATTGACAACTTCGAGGATCAGAGCGGCGCTGTCAATACTCAATACTATTTATATTTGTGGATCAAATACATGTATTCCTTCAAATGTTTTGTTTACGTTTTTTTTTGTGTAGCTCTTGCGAGAGGACTTGATAATTTGGATTATTTTTGTAAATACCATACAAACTATAATCGAAATATTATTCATAAAATTACTATCGTGTCAACTAGAGATCTATGCAAACATTTCTCCCAAAACAGGAGTCGGACAGCCACCATCACCGCTCATAAATGAGTCGGCACCGGTATCAAACCCGGACACATAAGGCAGCACCAGCCAGGTCCGGCAGTCAGCAATCTGCATGTCTATTTAAAATTACGAAGCGAGTCCTCATTGAATACCGGATTTTTCTCACATATAAGCGGCCGACCCGGCCCGGCCCGGCCCGGCCAGACCGCGACGCTGGTCCAGATGCTTATATCTTTGAATCCCGCAATCCGATTGACAAAGCGGTTTTCGCATCTGAATAGCCCCATGCAATGCCATTATTTTATTGGTCATGTTTTTATCATGTTGAATGGGTCAGCAATGGCGCGTGACGCGTGCTGCGTCAGGGGTGTCATAAAGTTATTATCCTGCTGTAGCTGAGAAACGGCTGGACCTTTAAAAGCTAGAAATTTGGTGTGAGGCTGAAGACCAACCAACTGGCAATGTTGGCAGGATCAAACTCTTGGGCCACACTGCAAAAACGTGCCGCACGTGCACGCCCTGTTTCCGTCCACGAATTACCTGCAAAACATCGTTGCAATACCGGACCTATATCTCGGCAACCAAAAGTCGCAAAGACACGGGTCAAACCAGATGGCGTAAAGAAACGATCCGCCCGGCGTAATGCACTATGTGTCGATCAGCGGCGCGTGGTACGTGCAAAGTTACTGGCTATTACAAGCGGAAATTCATAGTTTTTATGACGTCTTCACAATTTTTCAATAGTGCTCAGTACCTAATGGGACGTGAAGCGATGAAACAAACACCAATCTGTAGACCACTTGTACCGCTCTAAATGCATTGCTAAAATTGAGGTTTTAATGCAGTATTTCGCTTGTTAAATCTGCTGTAATATTTGTTATTGACGATTCTATAACATTTCCCTCATTACAACACCACCGTAGCTTAAAACCAAAGGGTGCTAGACATAAAAATGATGCAGCTGTAAAGCGCACTCTTTTCCTCACATGATCTTTTAGCCCTGAACATGAGCATCTCCATTGCAAATTTAAAAATAACGGCTGTTAAACCTATTGTAGTTCAAGTATCGCTTTAGTTCGGATATATTTGCACTGACACAACACAGCGAAAATATATTTTAAAGCATGCTTTGCACAAAACGAACCTCTGTTGGGCGGGTGAATAAATTGACGGAATTTATTTTCAGCTTCACTCGTCCTTCGCCGTTAAAGGCATGTTAGCCTGATTTTTTTTTTCAAACACAATTGACTATTTTAACCAGTAAGCGACTAGTTGGGATGAATTCTTAAACCCGCGCCCACGGGGGGGAGGTGTGTTGATATCACCCCCCTCATGTTTTTCAAGATAACGAAACACGGCGGCGCGTTAGCGGCTCGCAAACTGGGCTATATATATTCACTGATTCTTCCGGACATTGCGAATAATTCAATGTTTCGTGTCAGGTCAGGTCAGGTCACAGGTCGGTCAGTGAAACCGTACGTCAAACGTTTGGCGGTCGTGCCTAACTACAGTTTTTAATTTTGGATCATATTAAACTTTCAAGGATTACATTAAAGTTATAAGATCTACAAAATGTTGTATTTTGGATTTTTGTAATCGGTGACTTAGGTCGGGTCAATTTTGCGATCTCCCCATTATAAGTCAATGGAGAAATAATCAAATGCTTTTCTTAGTCGACGATATCAGTCCATTTCCTTCTGGATGATGTTATCATATGATATTATGTATGATCCAGTGCAAGTTTGCTCAGGAGCATAAAACGGGGTCATCTGAGGTCATCCGAGGTACCAACACCTTTTCTTCAATAACTCTGGCCATAAGAAGATAGAAGAGAATGCAACGTCACCAGTTGTGTTTTGTCTTCCGTTCAAGACACATCTACTTTATATGCAAACATGACCTACTTGGGTCATCCTCTGACCTTGACCTGAGGTCATGTTTTTTTAAGTTGACCTAACATATCAAATTTGAAGATCTTTCAAAGCGCCTTGACGAGAAAAAACACGATGGGTAAACAGGTACGGCGTGTATCTTGTTAGGTAAGAAGTTTAATCACGAAAATATTTTTTGGCCAAAAATCAGCTTTTTTTGACTTTAATGACCTCTAGAGCTAAATAATTGACCTGAGGGTCAATTTTTAAGGACATAGGTGCCGGAATTGCAAATTTATTGGCTAGCCGACTTTTTTTTTTTTTTTTTTTTTTTTTTTTTTTGAACGTTTGTTTTAGATAGCATAGTTTCGGCGAGATATTTGGGGTTTCTGGAGCGATGTCCTAAAACTTGAAAAATCTTGACCTTCGATGACCGTCTAGTGACTGGTTTTGGAACGTGAAGCGAAAAACAAGTCTGAAATGAGTTTCGTAAATGAGTTTTGATAACGGTTCTAAAAAGTGTCCGTTTTGTTTGGTCTCGTGGCAAATGGTGAGCCGAGTTAGATTGGGGGTGTATCAAACACCCCCCAGTCGGGCGAAGGAAATGCAGAGGCCCAGTCGGGCGCGGGTTAATTAAAGCAAGTACTGTGATGGGGTTCGAAGCGTTGTATTTTCCGGCATCTTCAACAAGCATTTGACATAGGTCACGAGGTCACATTTTTTACAAGCAGACCTAGATCAATTTTATTTGTATATTTTTATAGTATGAATCATTTTGATCATAAAAATATTTAGCTTGATAAAGTTGTGTGCATTTGTATGGGAGCTATGACATTTAAAGGGAATGTTTCACATTAACATAAGATTTGAGTTGAGATGGCCAAGTTGTTGGAATTGCCATTGAATTAAGTATTGTAGAAGTTAAAACACCCACAGAGGTCTAATGCGAAAGTAAATTTGAGTTTGGTTTGGACATCTGGCAAAAAAAAGGCCCTAAGTGGTATTAGGGTAGCCGCTTAAAGCCGATGTCCGTCATCCTTTTTATAATCAAATGTTGATGAAAGTAGACTTGTTTTACATTTGGCCTATACATTAGCCATGCACTAAGTCATACATATTGCAGCGCGAAGGTTTTTTATATTTCCAATTTACTTCACTATGACGTCATCAGCCCAAATACTAAAACTTAGTTTTTCAATGAAATTGAGCACTGTTTTGGTGAGAAACAAATGTCAGAATCGTGTTCGGCAGCAATTACTTCATATTTTGCACCACAAGCGGTTTACATTGGACAACTTTCAGAGAAGTGAAACATTCCCTTTAAAAGACAGCAATGTCGCGTCAAGACCTAAAAACGTATCTGGCTATATATTTTGACCCGTAGGTCACACAGACCTGAAATTGCGCCAGGTGAATTCCACGCACCAGATAAGCCCCAGAACCAATTTTCGTCGAAATCTGAGACATGAGGGTGTAAGTGGTGCTGCGCTGGGTGGGAGAACGCACCTCCTTACCCTCAACTTTTACCCTTACCCTTCACCCGTGATTGTGAATACGGGCACTGAGGTCAATCATCAATTATGGAGGGCTAGATCGGGCTCCTGGCCCATAGTGCCATGGTGGCACGTGCCGCGTCCGGGGTGTCAGAAAACGTTATCCTGGTATAGCTGAGAAACAGCTGGACCGATGAAGCTGAAATTCGGTGGCAATGTCGCGCAAGTCAAACTCTGGGTCACACTGCACGTGCACACGTGTACAACCTGTTAGGTAACTCAGAAGGCTTTATACGGGTTCGCTCACCCCTCGCCGATTAACCCGCGCCCCACTGGGCCTCTGCATTTCCTTCGCCCGACTGGAGGGAGGGTGTTTGCACACCCCCCTCTAACTCGGCTCCCATGACACGTAGACCAAAACAAAAGACACTGGACTCCTGTTCTCCTGTTATCTATGTTTGAATATAACTATTTTATCTTCAATCTCCCAAACTCAGTTCAAAATCGTTTGAGTCAACATAAGCTCTTGGACTCCTCGGTCCACAGCCTTGATATAGTCAGAGCGTGGTTGACAACATACATCGGCATTCTGCTTCTTCAAAAGTCAGAGCCGTCATATTTGGCACGGTATCGGAATAAGAGGAAAAATAACATCGAGTTGCTTAGCAAACCTGCTTAGCAATGCAGGCATAGCTTGCTAGTCAGCTATACACAGGCAGAAACAGAGCCGCAGAGATGGGATGAATTGTCCGCGCTGGGCGTGGTCAGCTGGCTGTGCGGGCTCTCTGACTGGTTCCCTGCTCAGCGGCCAGGGTCATCCCCCGGCAGACAGTATAAAACCAGCCGACTCTGAACATACGATACTCACTCACACAACTCTACAATCATGAACCCCCTGGTGAGTAAACCGCATCACACTCTAATTCATAATTATCGACGGTTGTATAAATTTGTCCTAAAAATAGACACTATTCAAAATAGCCTGTTTGCAATGTAACTGCGCTTGAAACTTTACAAACATTATGATAAGCTAAGATTGGTATCGATGCCGATTTTTTTTAGCTGGAGAAATTCTTACTATTGTTTTTTACTTGGTATGTTTACAAATTGACATTGGATCCAAGTAACACACATGATCCTGACCCGTATCTCTGTCTTCCAGGTCGTTATCAGCGCCCTGATGGCTGTGGCTAGCGCCGTGCCCTATGGCTACAACGGTCTGGCCACCACCTACGCCGCCGGCCGGGCCCACGGCTACGCCGGTCTGCCCGTCGCCTACGCCGCCGGCCCGGCCTACGGCTACGGCGCTGTGCCGCACGCCATCACCTACAGCAACGTGAACGCTGCCGTGCCGGCCCCTGTGCCCGACAACGGCCTGTCGCCCGGTCTGGATGCGCTGGTCAAGAAGACAGCCATCACGGCTGCCGGCCGTCCCGTCACCCGCATCCAGCAGCACATCACCCGCACCGTTCCCGAGGTCACCTACAAGCAGGTGGACGTGCCGGTGCCGGTCGCCAACCCGGTGGCGGTGGAGCGGCCGGTGGCGTACGCAGTGCCGTACCCGGTGACGCCCGTGGTGGAGACCACCGAGGTGGTGCAGCCGGTGGTGCAGCAGGTTCGTGCGTCACGCCGCTACGCGCCCACACCGCCTACGCCGCAACGCTGCCGCTACGCCGCCCACACCGCCTACGCTGCCCCGCCGCCTACGCCTCTCGCCATCGCCTACCGCCCTGCCGCTACGCCGCCCACACCGCCTACGCCGCCCTGCCGCCTACGCCTCTCCCATCGCCTACGCTGCCCACGCAACCCACGCCGGCTACAGCTACTAAGGTCTGGCCAGCTGTCAATGCGTGGTGAAGCCCTTCCAGGGGTGCTGCTGCTGCCATCTGTTGGTGAAAATTTCAGACGTGCCTTTGAGTGAGAAACGGCTGAATTGTCACCCAGACTGGACACCAGCTACTCTATGTTCAAGAGAAATGCCAAATGTTTACATATTTGTAATACATTTACCTTTCACGTGTTTATATTTTCTCTTCAAAGCAGTTTAACCTTTTTCTTTGACATAAAATGTGGTGGACGGCCATATTTATCACACTCACACACACACACTGTAACTGGAAGGGTCTCCTCTCGTCCGGTCGGTTCACTTACACTGTAACTGGAAGGATCTCTTCTCGTCCGGTCAGTTCACACACTCTGTAACTGGAAGGGTCTCTTCTCGTCCGGTCAGTTCACACACCTC
This sequence comes from Semibalanus balanoides, assembly GCA_014673585.1. Classification (NCBI taxonomy): domain Eukaryota; kingdom Metazoa; phylum Arthropoda; class Thecostraca; order Balanomorpha; family Balanidae; genus Semibalanus; species Semibalanus balanoides. The sequence continues at coordinate 2,352 of VOPJ01014571.1, read as the reverse complement.
TGTAACTGGAAGGGTCTCTTGTCGTCCGGTCGGTTCACACACTCTGTAACTGGAAGAGGTCTCTCTCGTCCGGTTCAGTTCACACACTCTGTACTGGAAGGGTCTCTTCTCGTCCGGTCAGTTCACACACTCTGTAACTGGAAGGGTCTCTTCTCGTCCGGTCGGTTCACACACTCTGTAACTGGAAGGGTCTCTTCTCGTCAGGTCAGTTCACACACTCTGTAACTGGAAGGGTCTCTTCTCGTCCGGTCGGTTCACACACTCTGTAACTGGAAAGGTCTCTTCTCGTCCGGTCAGTTCACACTAGAGTTCGACATGGCTGCACTTTGCCTTGGCCTAGCCACCCCACAGCCATGGCATCACAGCCACAGCCAGCCGCAGCCACTCCCAAATGTCAATGGCTGGCCTTGGCCAGCCATGAGGATTTTGGTAAATTCATATTATGTGTTTATTTGCAGTCTTCTGTATGGCAACATGCCAAGACTTCTTTTAACCATGATTGGTTTGATAAGATTGATGAAAAAAATGTAGACTATGCAGCCACAGCCATAGCCACAGCCATGCTCTAGAGATTTTCCAGTCCGGCCCGCCCCATTAGCCATGGGGTTCGGCTGGCCATGGGGATAGCCGCCCCATGTAGAACTCTAGTTCACACACATTGTAACTGGAAGGGTCTCTTCTCGTCCGGTCGGTTCACACACTCTGTAACTGGAAGGGTCTCTTCTCGTCCGGTCAGTTCACACACACTGTAACTGGAAGGGTCTCTTCTCGTCCTGTCGGTTCACACACACTGTAACTGGAAGGATCTCTTCTCGTCCGGTCAGTTTCGGCAAATGCATTCTTAACCCACGCACCGCCGACGGGGGTCTGAGCCAACTTCGAACCGACGGGGGGCGGATACCGCCCCCCCAGAGATCTCGAAAACTACGCAACGTAGCGAGAAGCGGAAAACGTCGTGATGTAGGCAGTGACGAGTACAAGAGAAGCTACTGAGACTATTTTTGATCAGGTTAATATTGAGGTCACCAGAGGTCAAAACAGGTCAAATTTCCCCATATTTCGATCAAAATGAGCATTGCTTCACATAATCCAGGTTAGCTCATTAAAGGGTTCTCATAAAAGTAGCTCAAACATGTTCACGTTTAACATGGGGTTTTGAACTGAGATAGCAGTTTTGTAGAGCAGATCGGATAAATAAAAAAAAATAAAAAACACACAAACAAAAAATAAATGAATTATAAAATATAAATCGCAGATAAACATAACAAAAACGTATAAAATAAAAGAGAGACAGTAATAAATGATGCGAGATAAACAAAGCAATAAAAATGGATGAAGTTACAATTTATAAAAATTTAAAAATATTTATTTAATTATTAGTTATGGCTGAAGAATAAACCTCGCAACGTAAGTAGTTTTCGACACGGATTGTCGACATTTTAATTTCGACCCTCCCGAAAACAGCTTTCGGAGTTCGCGGCCAGGTCGGGCGCCGGAGTAGGACACCTCCTCTGACACGTAGTAGCCTGATCACGACGCCCTAGTCGTTAATATCCGCCCAGCCGCCCGGGCTGCGCCGGCAAACCCTTTGTCAGAGAACTATACTAAGGCGTCTGGCGGGCCAGACGCCACTGCTTATCGTAGATTTCTCGTGAAATCAAAAGTGAAACTTACTTCTTTCTCCACAATTCATCACTGTCAAACCAAAGTCATATTCGTGTTTGAGGCTCAAGATGCATCGTACGGTTGAAATTTAGACAACTTTCAAGGTGAACTATTCCCTTTACCCTTTAAGTAACATAGCTAGGAGCGATCCGAAAAAAAACACTGCAATGTGCTTGAAACACTCTTTCGCCAATATGCCCTCAGATTTGTGCTAGGGTCAATAGTTACGGCTCCAGAGGTCAGCAAATGTCAAAATGCTAAATTGTGCAGAAAAGGTTTCTGGCTAATAACTTGTTAAGTACAAAAGGTAGGGCAGCGATTTTGCCACCATCGTGTTTCTCACATCACGGCGCATCAAATAATATATCTTATGATCTATCTAGATCAAACTAAAAAAATGACCTGACCTGACCTGAGGTCATGTCAAGATCAAGTCAAATTTTGATTCAATTGATAAAGGTCTACAAGAGAAACATAATGATGAAAACCACAGCACTCTACCTCACCTAGAAGATGAGTTATTGTACAAAAACCGTATGACCTGGGGACATTATGACCTGGGGACATTGGATTTGACCTTAGAGAGGTCACAGAAGAAAAATACATCATGCATTATTCTGTTTAGCTTCAAAATAGTGATAAGGATGAAAACTGACCACATTTAGCCAGGTTTTGTTCGATTGGTGC
>VOPJ01014570.1:0-10404 GCA_014673585.1 Semibalanus balanoides | reverse complement strand
CTGGCGGCTCGGTGGCGGCTGGCTGGCGGCTCGGTGGCGGCTGGCTGGCGGCTCGGTGGCGGCTGGCTGGCGACTCTCGGAAGCACCGTTACTACAGGAGGTGGCCGACCGCCGCGGTGTGACCGACTCTGAGTGCGCCGCGCTGTCACGGGCCACTGGGCCACGGCCGTGTGCCGGCGCGCTCGACCGTGACGTCAGCAGAGAGATGCAGTGCGGCAGGCTGGCAGGCTGGCAGGCTGGCAGGCTGGCAGCTGCTTAAGCTCAGTGGCCCGCTGGCCTAGATGATATGTTCGGAGAGCCAGTGGCGTTCGCCACAAAATTATGAGTTGAGGGGGGAGCGACCAGGGGTTTGGGTGGGGCAGCTAGGGGTGTGGGGAGGTTAGTCTCATAGGGCTAATGTTAAAATCCTATGAATCTAGAGGCCAGACTCTAGACGAAACGATCCGGAGGTGGCGCCGCCTATATACAGTATCGCGAAACTGTACAACGCATTGCCTCTGGAACTCCGAAACTCGTCGCTCGCGTCTTTTAAACATGAACTGTGCAATCATTTAGCTGGGACTGGATGAATGAATGTGTTGTGTGTATGGATGTGTGCTCTTATGCTTTGCCTGTGTGAATGCTGCTTACGAGTGTCTTTTAGCATGTATCACCTTTGAACGTTATCGATATGTCACTCGGAAAACGGAAAAGCCATTTTATGCTTGAGAGTGTTTTGAATGTCAATGCATGCATATATAACTACATACATCCTGGGGGTCTGTCCTTCCAGGCGGTGGCGACGCCCCTGTTGGATAGGATATCATTGTTCAGACTTCAGAACCTGCTGATGCCACTAGTTGACGGAAAATCGGATTTCATGCTGGCAGGTATAATTAATTATGCACAATATCTCGGAAAGCATGCCCGCCTCAAGATCGCGGAAACTGCACTAAGAAGCAATAAGCAAAAACGGTGTTAATAAGGTCGTGACAGTCTCTCTCGGTTTGCTTCCGGTCACTGCTTGGGTCGGGTAAATGAAAGTCACTGTAGGTTTGTCTTTGACTCGCCCCAAACGCTAATCAGAAATGTTTTATTGAAAGTATATTGGTCTTGCTTTTAGATCAGATTAATATTAAGGTCACCCGAGGTCATTGAAGGTCAAAATTCAGCTCTATATGAGCGTCTTTTATCAAACCGTTTATATCTCCAGCACTAGAGCTAGCGCCGCGCAAAATAAATTACCCACAATTGCAGCGATGTGGTGTCTTCGGTATAGGGTCTTTAAAGTAGGTAAGTATTTGCTTTCGATGAAGCTAACACGAACGCTATGTCTGACATCGTTTTTCGCATGTCACTGCGTTGCATCGTTTCCGCAGGGCTAGTAAAAACTGTTTTGGTGGCCCCCGACCAAATCTGGCCGAAACAAAGTGGTCCCGTGACCTGATCATTGTACCTGAAGCAGATCACACTGCCACATATTCCCAGCAAACGATATTGAAATTCCTACGCATCAAATAACGTTTTCACAAACAAAAACACACACACACACACGTCCTCGCACGCCATCACAATGGTCTTGAAAGGCCGAAATAGTTTAAATAGCCTTTTCGACCCCGGGGTAAACTTGAAAGGATATTTTCTGTCGCCCGCTTTATGTATCATGATCGTACTTTGTACCAGCCCTGCATTTCCGAGATTCCGGAGGGGGACATGTAACTGCCCCTCGTCGGTTTGAATTTTGCCTGGTCCGCTGTCGGTGCGCTTGTAAAAAAACGGATTGCACAACAGTTCCTTACTATATTGAGAAGAAGACAAAAAAAACAAGTGTGGGATACATATAATAGGTTCCTACCGACCACAGTACGAGGGGGCTTAACTTTGTTCTAATGGGGGTCACTTTTACCCTACTAAGTGCTTAGGCGTCAATTGCCCAGCTTGTGTGAAGTTTTGACCTCAAACATTTCAGGTCAGGTCACCAGGTCACGTCAAGCAGTGGCATATTTATAAATCCGCCAAGGGGGGGAAGCCCTCAAGGGGCGCCAAACCCACTCATGAGGGCGCCGTCAGCGAAAAAAAAATGCTAAGCGAGGGGGTGAGCTCCGTTAAATTTCCGAGGGCGCCCTCCCAGCTACCACATACCTCCAATGTTCCCCTCCAATTGGCACCGTGAAGTGGCGCCTCCCACATAGCTCCGAAGGGGTAACCTCGGATACAACTTTAAAATCGCCCGTTCCCCATGCCTTCAAAAGACGCCTCGAGTCTGATGTACCTCTGAAGGGCGCCCTCACAAATATCTCCAAAGGCGCCTACGGATACATCTCCGAAGGGCGCCCCCTCTCAAATAGCTCGAGAAGAGACACCCTCTGTGAGACCAGAGGCGCCGCCCCCCGCTCACACTCACGAATGACGCCTTTGGAAGGTCATGTAGGTAGGGCGCCCTCTGTGCCTCGGGAGATATCTATCTGAGGGTTTGCTCCTTTGGACTAGATGAGAAAGGCGCCTTCAGAGATGAATCGTACTCGGTGAGCTTGAGGTATTGTGGGAAGGCGTCTTCAGAGATGTATCGGACGGGCGTCTTCATAGCGCCTTCTGTATATGTTCGGAGACACCACCAAAGTGTATTTCGAGGACGCCTTTGAGGTATGTGGGAGGGCGCCATCGGAGACGCTATCGGGGCGCCTTTGGAGCCTGCAGAGTGTATATTAAGGGAGAGAGGTTTTCAAAGGTCATGGGGAGCGCTGTTGGAGGTATTTAGGAGGGCGCCTTTCATATTCTGTAACGGATGGATCCTTGGAATGTATTATGTAGGAGGGCACCTTTGCGAGGTATGTTTGAGGGCGCCTTCAGGGAGTTTATCAAAGGGCCGCCTTTGAAAGCCATGTGGGAAAGCGTAATAGGTGTATGGAGTCGCCTTTGGAGCTATGTGGGAGGGCGCCTATGAATCATGGGAAGCGCTTTGAAGGTAATGTGGGAGGGCCTTCAGGTGCCACCGGAGCGCGCCTTACAATGCAGGAAAACGCGCTTCTATTCAGCCGGAGCGCGCCTCACATTCAGCGATGGGCGCCTTCGGCGCCCTTCACTGAATGTGAGGCGCTTTTCATGAACCGAAGGCGCCTTCGGTGCATGAGGCCGGGGCCATGGTGCGGTGACCCCCCCTAAATACACCCCTGACGTCAAGTGACCCCAGCTCTCCAAAGGCATCTGTGGTTGTGCGTCAACGTCGGCGGACTTAACGAAACACGTGTGAAATTGAATTTTATTTGGTTAAAGTCAATTAAATAAAGGATTTTCGCACGTTTATGCCTTATTTACTTTTCCCTAATTACCACTTAAAGTTGAAAATTAATGCAAGTTTGACTTGGGTTTGACAGAACTGTCAAATATATATAAAAACGTCTTACAAACATTGGGGATTTCTGCGCCATCTATATATTAACGCTAGCGACATCTTAAGTATGTAAAAGTGACGAAACATTCGTGGGCTGCGCATTTTTTGATGTACTTGTATGTTTGGCAGTAACTGTATTTGCTTGATGTGTTTGCACAGGTATATCGTGCGAAGTCGTGTATGTCAAGCAATAAAAGTCCTCTGAACGCTGGAAGCAAAGTAATTGCTCCTGTGTATCTTAGTCAGTACCTACTTACATAACGTGTTTATTGTCTGTCCAAACTGCGAGAGAAAGGTGCAATATATAACAATGACAAAACTTGTCATAATTTTATAGCTATGCAGTTCATAAAAATTCAAAAACCGAAAAAGCTTATACAAAACCAAACAGAACATTATAATTTGTGTGTGTTTCGCTTATATACAGATTCGGGCCACTGGGATGAGAAAACCAGCTGACATTTGGAATACAGCTCGGTAATTTCGTTGTAGCCTATCCGTCAAATTCACCATCGGATTTTAACCGGCAAAAGCTTTGTCCTCCTGTCATCTGTTATATTTCGGAATGCAGCGCCTCTCACTGAAAGTCGCTCACCATACGCTCTTGATCAAACCTGTCTGGACTTTGCCAGCGACGACATGGGTGACCTCTGCTGGACCACGGTTTTCCGGTCCTCATCCCCAAATGAACCTCTGCTGGACCACGGTCTTGGTCCTCATCCTACTGGACTCTGCTGGACACGGTCCAGTCTCAATCCCACTGGGACCTCTTGCTGGACCACGGTGTCGTCCTCATCCCATTGGACCTCTGCTGGACCACCGGTGTCCTTCATCCCTACTGGACCTCTGCTGTCCACGGTCCGGTCCTCATCCCCTGGACCTGCTGCTGGACCACCGCTCTCGGTGCCTCACTCCCCATCTGGTACCTCTGCTGGACCACGGTCTGGTCCTCATCCTACTGGACCTCTGCTGGCCACGGTCCTCCTCATCCCACTGGACCTCTGCTGGACCACGGTCCGGTCTTCATCCTCACCAGTACCTCTGCTGGACCACGGTCCCGGTCTTCATCCCACCGTACCTCTGCTGGACCACAGTCCGGTCTTCATCCCACCGGACCTCTGCTGGACCACAGTCCGGTCTTCATCCCTACCTGTACCTCTGCTGGACCACGGTCCCGGTCTTCATCTCACCGAACCTATGCTGGACCACGGTCCGGTCCTCATCCCACTGGACCTCTGCTGGACCACGGTGCGATCCTCATCCCACTGGACCTCTGCTGGACCACAGTCCGGTCTTAATCTCACCAGACCTCTGCTGGACCACAGTCCGGTCTTCATCCCACTGGACCTCTGCTGGACCACGGTCCGGTCCTCATCCTACTGGACCTCTGCTGGACCACGGTCCAGTCCTCATCCCACTGGACCTCTGCTGGACCATAGTCCGGTCTTCATCTCACCAGACCTCTGCTGGACCACGGTCCGGTTCCTCATCCCACCGGACCTCTGCTGGACATAGTCCGTCTTTCATCCCACTGGACCTGCTGCTGGACCACGTCCGGTCTTCATTTCCCACTGGACCTTGCTGGACCACGGTCGGTCTTCATCTCACAGACCTGCTGGACACGGTCCGGGTCCTATCCACGCGACCTTGCTGGACACAGTCCGGTCTTAATCATCACCAGACCTCTGCTGGACACAGTCCGGTCTTCATCCCACTGGACCTCTGCTGAACCACTAGTCCGATCATTATCTCACCAGACCTCTGCTGCGACACAATCGGTCTCATCCACCAACCTCTGCTGGACACGGTCCGGGTCCTATCCACTTGCGACCTCTGCGGCCACAGTCCGGTCTTCACTTCACCAGACCTCTGCTGGACCAGGCTCGTTCCTTCATCCCACCTGGACCTCTGTCTGGACCATAGTCCGGTCTTCATCTCACCAGACCTCTGCTGGACCACAGTCCGGTCTTCATCCCACTGGACCTCTGCTGGAACCACGGTCCCGATCTTCATCTCACCAGACCTCTGCTGGACCACAATCCGGTCTTCATCCCACTGGACCTCTGCTGGACCATAGTCCGGTCTTCATCTCACCAGACCTCTGCTGGACCACGGTCCGGTCTTCATCTCACCAGACCTCTGCTGGACCACGGTCCGGTCCTCATCCCACTGGACCTCTGCTGGACCACGGTCTGGTCTTCATCTCACCAGACCTCTGCTGGACCACGGTCCGGTCTTCATCTCACCAGACCTCTGCTGGACCACAGTCGATCTTCCATCCCACCGTACCTCTGCTGGCACCACAGTCCGGTCTTCATCCCACCGTACCTCTGCTGGACCACGGTCCCGTCTTCATCCCACCGTACCTCTGCTGGACCACGGTCCCGTCTTCATCCCACCGGACGGCTATTGCAACCCAGCCGAGTTGACCTTTACCGCCTGAGGCGATCTCTGGCAGTCGTAATATCCCCGACTTCCGGCTGGTAACGGCAGGAGCGCCAGGATCTCTCTCGTGTCGGCCGACAATCATTCTTGTGGCGCTGGGTACAATATTTCAACAATTTTATAACACCCACCTGTAACACTTTTCGTTTAAAATTAGCGTCTGGGCTTATGCTGTACCGTGAATTCAGTTGTTTACAAATATCTCATCTGACTTAGGGTTTCCAATTATGGCCCCTGGAATTTCTCAGAGTTTATTGATTTAGCTGCAGTCCGTTTTGGGAGACTAAAATGGTATGTGTTAATTACCCAAGCGTGGTAAAAACTTGCATGACTGAGCTCGGATTATCAAACAGAGGTTCTGCTTGTGGACTTCGCTGCGTGGCCTTGAATGCTCTTGATCCCGTGACCTCGCGGCATATTTTCGTTGACTTTGTGTGACGCCATAGGGTGTGACCCTATGGTCATTTTGTTATCACCCATAGATGGAACGTGACATATGAACGTGACCCTGGAAGAAATGTTCAAGACTATAGCCCAGAAACTGGAATTCCGATCGAGATACCTTTCACAACTGAATTCAGCGCCAAAGGTAATCCTATATGTACTAACCAGCCATGTGTCTGGATCCCGGGACCCAGCTAAGGTCAGGAAATCTGTGTCCTGTGTCCGGAGATACATATGCAGGGGCGGATCCAGGGGGCGCTTGGGCGCCCCCCCCCCCTGAACCGGGTCTTTTCTATGGCGCCCGGAGGGCGCAACTTTTTGTATTGGGCGCCCCCCCCCCCTGACCGAAATCCTGGATCCGCGCCTGATATGGGACACCAGATCCAAGCACACAATAACAATGTACGCCACAATATGTCAAGGGATCCACTGGGATCCCAGATCCAATTTCGGAATCCAGTCACAAGTATAGTAGCTGGTAGGTATGTACCTACTTTTTGCTAATTGTATCATATGGGATCATTTATTACAATCGCCATGTTTGCTATTACAGGGTGCGTGGAAAGTCCTGGCGCTTTTTGGTATGCTTGCCATCGCGCGCTGTGGTTTGTCGCCATTCTGCCAATGGCTGCAACCGTGACCTTTGTCGACCCGGCTAGTCGGGGGCGGGCAAATATGACCTTTGAATCGCGTTCAGTCATGAATAAACAGGCAAAGAGGCAGCTTGTCGCTGGCTGCCTGCGCGCGGCGGTCGGGTCCGGTTTGATCGCCGGCTTCGTTTAAATCTTCTCCGATGAGAAGATGTTCCACGTGGACGCCCAGCTGCACCGGAGGAACTCCCACTACCTGTCCGCCAAGCCTGTTCACGAAGTGGACCCCCGGATTCGGTTCAACCCTGTGAACAAGCACCCGCAGAAGGTGGTGGTTCTGGGTGTGGTCGGGTCCGACGGGCAGAAATTCCCATCATCTTCATTATTCGTCAACGCCAACAAGAAGATCAACAGACAGGTAACGAGGGGTTCCTGGACACGCACGTCATCCCCAGGATCAAGGCGACCTACCCGGAAGGCAATTTTGCCTTCCAACATGACAGAGCGCCCACCCACAACGCCACCACCATCCAACCCAAGCTGACAGACGAGCTCGGTGGGCCGGATTACTCCTGGCGGAAGGAGATGTGGCCAAGGCTATAGAAGAAGGATGTGGCCGCCTCAGTCGCCCGACCTCAACCCGCACGACTAAAGCTTGTGGAGCGTTTTGCAGGAGGAGGAGGTCCAGACCACTTCTCATCCTAACCTGGAGTCGCTCATGGCGCGCATCATGGCGGCGTGGGAGACGCTGGAGACGGCCTACATCATCAGGACCTGCAAGGGCTTCCGCTCTCGCGTCGAGGCCGTCATCGCCCCCGACGGCGGCTTCATCGAGTGAGCGGTTGGCGAAAGGATGTGGCTTTTTGTTCACAGTCATTGTTTCAGCCTGTCATGGAATATATATGAGCCAGTTACATTTGTTTGCGAAAATGTTGAAAAGCGCCAGGACTTTCCGCGCATCCTGTAAATGCAAGGTAATTTGCAAGCACTAATTAACCCTATTTCCTGTGGGAGCAGACTCTGCCACCCCTTCCCTATAGTGGTTTCTCGCTTGCTACTCCAAAACCATCGGACTATTGGATCGTCCTGAAACTTTATGGCTTTTCCCATCATTAATTTACACGTAATGTGCCAAAATTGTAACCAGATCAGCTAAGCAGAGGTGGTGCCATGGTTCTATTTTGGGGAGGTTGTTACGAATACGCTTGTGTGGCGCGTACTTCCTTCGTAGCGAGGCCGTATAAGAGAGGTAGAACCGTCCGGCGATTTTAGTGGCATTTTCTCTTAACATTAGCGTGACGTCACTGGTGCCTACACTCCCCATCGCGCCTCACAATACCTGGCGCGGTCCAAGATCCTGCGGAGCTCTGTAGACGGTTACACCGGTTTGCTGATCTGATACCTCACCTACATCAAAACTAGTTTGAAAAGGCTACTCGCCAGACACTTATCGACGTAGCCGTAAAATATACTGAACTGCGACTCACAAGCTGACATCAAGCCGTCCAAACCTCCATCCGCCGCCAGGCCAGCCGCCTTGATTTGGTCTCTACCAGTAACGGTCCCTAATACAAAATTAAAGGAGCGGGCCCTGTTGTGACCGGGTCTTCTTCGTGACCGGGCCCCATATCACGCCCTCACAGCACCGGGACCCTGCCTCGATCAGATCTGACCAAAACCGGACCCCTGCCAGAAACTAGACCGTACCTATCAAGAAGCTGCAAGGACCGGACCCCGTTGAGACCAGGCATTCGTCCTGACCGGGCGGCGGGCACCATAACCACACCCTTGTTAGCACTGGGTCCCTGCCTCGATGCGAATCTGACCAAGAACGGCGCCAGTATCAATATTTTGCTAGGACCGGGTTCTGTTGTGACCGGGCCCTCGTCCTGATCGGTCCCCAAATTACGTCTTTGCCAGCACCGGGTCCCTGCTCTCGATCGGACCTGACCAATGATCGGGCCCGTACCAGAAAAGGGCCCTTATCAAGAGCATGCAAGGACCGGGCCCTCTTCCTGATCCCAGGCCCTATGCCACGTTTTTGCCAGCTCTGAGCCCTTGCCTCGATCAGGCCTTACCAAGACCGCGGGCCTCTGCTAGGATGGGCCAGAATACGTTTTTATATGTGGGCCCCTCATAAACTTCGGGGGGATTTTGGCGAGACCGCCGTCCCGTCGGCGACACATTTTGACCCCCCCCCCCGCGTGTGCCAGGCTATGAATACGGTGGCCAGGGCGCCCTCTTAAGTCGCCAGAGCGCCGCCTCAGGCGGCCAGAGCGCTCCCTTAGGCGGCAGAGCGCCCCCTCTGACGGCCAGAGCGCCCCCTCTGGCAACCAGAGCACCCCCTCTGGCAACCAGAGCACCACCTCTGGCGGCCAGAGCGCGCCCTCTAACTGCCAGAGCACCCTTTCTGGCGGCCAGCCGCCAGCAGGCCCCCCTCTCTCTGACGGCCAGAGCGACCCTGTTGGCGGCCGCAGAGCCCACCCTCTCTATAGGTCAAGAGCTCCCTCTCTGGCGGCCAGAGTGACCTCCCTCATCAAGTGGCCAGACCGCCCCCTCTTATGGGCGTCCAGAGCCCCCTTCTCAGGCCAGCAGCCCCTGCCTAACACAAAGCGCCCCTTGGCTAAGTGGGGTACCAACTGCTCCTCCTGTCCCTCTCTTCCGCCGCCACTGCCCTCACGGACACGGTAATTAGAGACCAGGTAGCGCCGAGTGCCGGCCTTAGCACAGGCCTATGTGTACAACTTTCTTCAGCTGATTTTTTGGACCCTTAAACAATAAGAAAACTATGGATATTAGAGAAAATCTATATTTTGATTAGTTTTGCAGTTTCATATACAAAAAAATGATATGAACCATAATCGTAGAGTGGTTGCTTCTATGCATGGTATAAAGCATTGCAACGTGGTGGCTCTTAAAAGACTGCGTTATGAAAAATAGGTTGCTTTGTATAAAACTTTGAAGATATTTATGAAAAGAAAAATGAATAATTGATCTGAAAACGCACATAGCTGCACAAAAACAATGATAACAGTATTGAATCGGCTTTCCAAAGCAAAATACTTCCATGAAGCAACACTTTTTTTAACTTCAACAATTTATACCTATATCAAAAACGGCAAAGAGTTGCAGCTGGATATTAATATATCTGATGTAGAATCGATTTGTCTTTTAAATGAAGTATAGAACAATTGGAATGTTATTGAAGGCCATAGTTGCTTTGGCCTTAAAGCAAAGTGATGTCATGTGTAACTTTTTGGGTATTGTAGCCATTTCAGGAAAACAAGAAAGAATCGCAGCTAGAAAATCATACAGCAAGTAGACAATTATGATGCCTTTCATATCATATTAAAAAAATCAAAACCTTATGAAAGGCACATGTTTAAATTCCCTTCAAAATTAGAAGAAAATGGATTTTACTGTACTCATGATTGTGATTGTGTTTTATGGGAAGGTGACTAGTTTGATCTGGAACATAGACCAATCAGCGACGAAAAAAGTCGATGCTGATTGGCCATCGCTTCTGATAACACTGTACACAAATTTCAAGAAACA